>JAGKPW010001136.1:0-28444 GCA_019926035.1 Melaleuca alternifolia
TAAGAAGTTCGTCTCCTTTTCGTCCATTCATAGGAAGTTAGTCTCCTCTTGGTCCAATCTATGGAGTTCGTCTCCATTTGGTCCAATCTAACCGAGTTCGTCTCCTTTTCGTCAAATCTAAGGGAGTTTGTCTCGTTTTGGTCCAATCTAACCTAGTTCGTCTCCTCTTGGTCCAATCTAAGGAGTTCGTCTTCTTTCGGTCCAATCATAGGAAGTTAGTCTCCTCCTGGTCCAATATACGGAGTTCATCTCCATTTGGTCCAATCTAACCGAGTTCATTACCTTTTGGTCAAATCTCTAAGGGAGTTTGTCTCCTTTTGGTCCAATCTAACCTAGTTCGTCTCCTCTTGGTCCAATCTAAGGAGTTCGTCTGCTTTTGGTCCGATCATAGGAAGTTAGTCTCCTCTTGGTCCAATCTAAGGAGTTCGTCTCCTTTTGGTCCATTCTAACCGAGTTCGTCTCCTTTTGGTCTAATCTACTCGAGTTCGTCTCCTTTGGATCCAAACTAACCGAGTTAGTCTCCTCTTGGTCCAATCTAAGGAGTTCGTCTCCTTTGGTCCAATCTTACAAGTTAGTCTCCTCTGGTCCCCTCTAAGAGTTTCGTCTCCTTTTTGATCCATTCTAAACCGTGTCTTCTCCTTTTGTTCTAATCTATTGGAGTTCGTACTCCTTGTGGATCCAAACTCACCTATTCGTCTCCTCGTGTCCAAATCATAGAATTCTTCTCCTTTTGGTCCAATCTTAGGAGTTAGTCTCCGCTTTGCCCATCTAGGAGGAGTTCGTCTCTTTTGGATCCAAACTAAACTAGTTCGTCTCCTCTTGGTCCAATCTAAGGAGATCGTCTCCTTTTGGTTCAATCTAACCGAGTTCCTCTTGGTCCAATCTAAGGAGTTCTAATCCGTCTCCTCTTGGTCCAATCTAAGGAGATCGTCTCCTTTTGGTTCAATCTAACCGAGTTCGTCTCCTATTGGTCCAATCTAAGGAATTCGTCTCCTCTTGGTCCAATATAAGGAGTTCATCTCCTTTTGGTCCAATCGTGGGAAGTTAGTCTCCTCTTGGTCCAATCTAAGGAGTTCGTCTCCTTTTGGTCCAATCTAACCGAGTTCGTCTCCTTTTGGTCTAATGTAAGGGAGTTCGTCTTCTTTTGCTCCAATCTAACCTAGTTCGTCTCCTCTTGGTCTAATCTAAGGAGTTCGTCTCATTTTGGTCCAATCTAACCGAGTTCGTCTCCTTTTGGTGTAATCTAAGGGAGTTCGTCTTGTTTTGGTCCAAACTAACCTAGTTCGTCTCCTTTTGGTCCAATCTTAGGAAGTTAGTCTCCTCTTTGTTCAATCTAAGGAGTCTGTGTCCTTTTGGTCCAGTCTAACCGAGTTCATCTCCTTTTGCTCCAATCTAGCCTAGTTCGTCTCCTCTTGGTCCAGTCTAAGGGAGTTCCTCTCTTTTTCGTTCAATATAATCGAGTTCGTCTCCTTTTAGTCTAATCTAAGGGAGTTCGTCACCTTTTGGTCCAATCTAAGGAGTTCGTCTCCTTTTTGTCCAATCTAACCGAGTTCGTCTCCTTTGGGTCAAATCTTCGGGAGTTTGTCTCCTTTTGGTCCAATCAAACGTAGTTCGTCTCCTCTTGGTCAAATCTTAGGAGTTCACCTCCTCTTGGTCCAATCTAAGGAGTTCGTCTCCATTTGGTCCAATCGTAGGAAGTTCGTCTCCTCTTGGTCCAATATTAGGAGTTCGTCTCCTTTTGGTCCAATCATAGGAAGTTAGTGTCCTCTTGGTCCAATCTAAGGAGTTCGTCTCCATTTGGTCCAATCTAACCGAGTTCATCTCCTTTTGGTCAAATCTATGGGAGTTTGTCTCAATTTGGTCTAATCAAACCTAGTTCGTCTCCTCTTGGTCCAATCTAAGGAGTTCGTCTCCTCTTGGTGCAATCTAAGGAGTTCGTCTCCATTTGGTCCAATCTAACCGAGTTCATCTCCTTTTGGTAAAATCTATGGGAGTTTGTCTCCTTTTGGTCCAATCAAACCCAGTTCGTCTCCTCTTGGTCCAATCTAAGAAGTTCGTGTCCTCTTGGTCCAATCTAAGGTGTTCGTCTCCTTTTGGTCCACTATTAGGAAGTTAGTCTCCTCTTGGTCCAATCTAAGGAGTTCGTCTCCTCTTTGGTCAATCTAACCGAGTTCGTCCACTTGTGGTCTAATCTAACGTTGTTCGTCTCCTTTTCGTCCAATCTAACCTAGTTCGTCACCTTTTGGTCCAATCTAAGGAGTTCATCACCTTTTGGTCCAATTTAACCGAGTTCGTCTCCTTTTGGTCCAATCCAAGGAGTTCCTCTCCTTTTGTTCCAATCTAACCGAGTTCGTCTCTTCTTGGTCCAATCTTAGGGATTTCGTCTCCTTTTGGTCCAATCTAACCTAGTTAGTCTCCTCTTGGTCCAATCTAAGAAGTTCGTCTCATCTTGGTCCAATCTAAGGTGTTCGTCTCCTTTTGGTCCACTATTAGGAAGTTAGTCTCCTCTTGGTGCAATCTAAGGAGTTCGTCTCCTTTTGGTCTAATCTATGGTAGTTCGTCTCCTTTTGGTCCAAGTTAACCTAGTTCGTCTCCTCGTTGTCCTATATATGGAGTTCGTCTCCTTTTGGTCCAATCTAACCTACTACGTCTCCTCTTGGTCTAATCTAAGGAGTTTCTCTCCTTTTGGTCCAATCTAATCGTGTTCATCTCTTTTTTGTCCAATCTAAGGGAGTTCCTCTCCTCTTGGTCTAATCTAAGGTGTTTGTCTCCTTTTGGTCCAATCTTAGGAAGTTAGTCTCCTCTTGGTCCAATCTATGGAGTTCATCTCCTTTTGGTTCAATCTAACCGAGTTCGTCTACTTGTGGTCTAATCTAACGTTGTTCGTCTCCTTTTCGTCCAATCTAACCTAGTTCGTCACCTTTTGGTCCAATCTAAGGAGTTCATCACCTTTTGGTCCAATTTAACCGAGTTCGTCTCCTTTTGGTCCAATCCAAGGAGTTCCTCTCCTTTTGTTCCAATCTAACCGAGTTCGTCTCCTCTTGGTCCAATCTTAGGGAGTTCGTCTCCTTTTGGTCCAATCTAACCTAGTTAGTCTCCTCTTGGTCCAATCTAAGTAGTTCGCCTCCTTTTGGTCCAATCAAACCGTGTTTGTCTCCTGTTGGTCTAATCTAACGGAGTTCGTCTCCTTTGGGTCCAATGTAACCTAGTTCGTCTCCTCTTGGTCCAATCTAAGGAGTTCATCTCTTTTTGGGCCAATCTTACCGACTTCGTCTCCTTGTGGTCTAATGTAAGGCAGTTCGTCTCTTTTTGGTCCAATCTAACCTAGTTCATCTGATCTTGGTCCAATCTTAAGGAGTTCGTCTCCTTTTGGTCCAATCTTTGGAATTAGTCTCCTTTTGGTCCAATCTTTGGAATTAGTCTCCTCTTAGCCACCTTTTGGTCCAATATAACCGAGTTCGTCTCCTTTTGGTCCAATCTAAGATGTTCCTCTCCTTTTGTTCCAATCTAACCGAGTTCGTCTCCTCTTGGTCCAATCTAAGGGAGTTCGTCTCCTTTTGGTCCAATCTAAGATGTTCCTCTCCTTTTGTTCCAATCTAACCGAGTTCGTCTCCTCTTGGTCCAATCTAAGGGAGTTCGTCTCCTTTTGGTCCAATCTAAGGAGTTCGTCACTTTTTGGGCCAATCTAACCGAGTTCATCTCCTTGTGGTCAAATCTAAGGGAGTTCGTCTCTTTTTGGTCCTAACCTACTTCGTCTTCTCTTGGTCCAATCTAAGGAGTTCGTCTCCTTTTGGTCTAATCTAAGGGAGTTCGCCTCCTTTTGGTCCAATCTAACCTAGTTCACCTGATCTTGGTCCAATCTAAGGAGTTCGTCTCCTTTTGGTCAAATCTTTGGAATTAGTCTCCTCTTGGTCCAATTTGAGGAGTCCGCCACCTTTTGGTCCAATCTAAACGAGTTCGTCTCCTTTTTGTCCAATCTAAGGACTTCCTCTCATTTTTTTCCAATCTAACCGAGTTCGTCTCCTCTTGGTCCAATCTTAGGGAGTTCGTCTCCTTTTGGTGCAATCTAACCTAGTTAGTCTCCTCTTGGTCCAATCTAAGGAGTTCGCCTCCTATTGGTCCAATCAAACCGTGTTCGTCTCCTGTTGGTCTAATCTAAGGGAGTTCGTCTCCTTTTGGTCCACTCTAACCTAGTTCGTCTCCTCTTGGTCCAATATAAGGATTTCGTCTCCTTTTGGTGCAATCTAACTGAGTTCGTCTCCTCTTGGTCCAATCTAAGAGAGTTCGTCTCCTTTGGGTCCAATCTAACCTAGTTCGTCTCCTCTTGGTCCAATCTAAGGAGTTCGTCTCTTTTTGGTCCAATCTAACCGAGTTCGTCTCCTTGTGGTCTAATCTAATAATGTAAGGGAGTTCTTTTTCTTTTGGTCCAATCAAACCGAGTTCATCTCCCGTTAGTCTAATCTAAGGGTGTTCCTAAATTTTTGGTCAAATCTAACCTAGTTTGTCTCTACTTGGTCCAATCTAACGAGTTCGTCTCCTTTTGTTCCAATCAAACCGAGTTCGTCTCCTTTTGGTCTAATCTAAAGGAGTTTGTCCAGTTTTGGTCCAATCTAACCTAGTTTGTCTCCTCTTTGGTCCAATCTTAGGAAGTTAGTCTCCTCTTGGTCCAGTCTAAGAAGTTCGTCTCCTTTTGGTCCAACCTAAACATGTTCGTCTCCTTTTAGTCAAATCTAAGGGAGTTGGTCTCCTTTTGGTCCAATCTAAGCTAGGTCGTCTACTCTTGGTCCAATCTACGAAGTTCGTCTCCTTTTGTTCCAATAACCGAGTTCGTCTGCTTTTGGTTCAATCTAACCTAGTTAGTCTCCTCTTGGTCCAATCCAAGGGAGTTCGTCTCCTTTTGGTCCAATTTGAGGAAGTTAGTCTCCTTCTGGTCCAATCCAAGGAGTTCGTCTCCTTTTGATCTAATCTATGAGAGTTCGTCTCCTTTTGGTCTAATCTAACGGTGTTCGTCTCCTTTTGGTCCAATCTAATCCAGTTCGTCTCCTCTTGGTCCAATCTTAGGAAGTTAGTCTCCTCTTGGTCCAATCTAAGGAGTTCATCCACTTTTGGTTCAATCGTAGGAGGTTAGTCTCCTCTTGGTCCAATCTAAGGAGTTCGTCTCATTTTGGTTCAATCGTAGGAAGTTAGTCTCCTCTTGGTCCAATCTAAAGAGTTTGTCTGCTTTTGGTCCAATCTAACATAGTTCGTCTCCTTTTGGTCTAATCTAAGGTAGTTCGTCTTGTTTTGGTCCAATCTAACCTAGTTCGTCTCCTCTTGGTCCAATCTATGGAGTTTCTCTCCTTTTGGTCCAATCTAAGGTGTTCGTCTCCTTTTGGTACAATCTATCCGAATTCATCTCCTTTTGCTCCAATCTCTCCTAGTTCATCTCTTCTTGGTCCAATCTAAGGAGTTCGTCTCCTTTTGGTCCAATCTAACCTAGATCATCTCCTTTTGGTCCAATCTAAGGAGTTCTTCTCCTTTTTGTCCAATCTAACCGAGTTCGTCTCCTTTTGGTCCAATCTAACCTAGTGTGTCTCCTCTTGGTACAATCTAAGGAGTTCGTCTCCTTTTGGTCCAATCTTAGGAAGTTAGTCTCCTATTGGTTCAATCTAAGGAGTCTGTCTCCTTTTGGTCCAATCTAACCGAGTTCGTCTCCTTTTGCTCCAATCTAACCTAGTTCGTCTCCTCTTGGTCCAATCTAAAGGTGTTCCTCTATTTTTCGTCCAATATTAGCGAGTTCGTCTCCTTTTAGTCTAATCTAACGGTGTTCGTCTCCTTTTGGTCTAATCTAACCCAGTTCGTCTCCTCTTGGTCCAATCTAAGGAGTTCGTCTCTTTTGGTCCAATCTTAGGAAGTTAGTCTCCTCTTGGTCCGATCTAAGGAGTTCGTCCCCTTTTGGTTCAATCGTAGGAGGTTAGTCTCCTCTTGGTCCAATCTAAGGAGTTCGTCTCCTTTTGGTTCAATCGTAGGAAGTTAGTCTCATTTTGGTCCAATCTAAAGAGTTTGTTTGCTTTTGGTCCAATCTAACCGAGTTCGTCTCCTTTTGGTCTAATCTAAGGGAGTTCGTCTTGTTTTGGTCCAATCTAACCTAGTTCGTCTCCTCTTGGTCCAATCTATGGAGTTTCTCTCCTTTTGGTCCAATCTAAGGAGTTCGTCTCCTTTTGGTATCTATCCGAGTTCATCTCCTTTTGCTCCAATCTATCCCAGTTCATCTCTTCTTGGTCCAATCTAAGGAGTTCGTCTCCTTTTGGTCCAATCTGACCTAGTTCATCTCCTCTTGGTCCAATCTAACCGAGTTCGTCTTCTTTTGGTCCAATCTAACCTAGTTTGTCTCCCCTTGGTCCAATCTAAGGAGTTCGGTCTCCTTTTCGTCCAATCTAACCGAGTTCGTCCCCTTTTGGTCCAATCTTAGGAAGTTAGTCTCCTATTGGTTCAATCTAAGGAGTCTGTCTCCTTTTGGTCCAATCTAAGGTTCGTGTTCCTCTATTTTTCGTCCAATATTAGCGAGTTCGTCTCCTTTTAGTCTTATCCAAGGGAGTTCGTCTCCTTTTGGTCTAATCTAACGGTGTTCGTCTCCTTTTCGTCCAATCTAACCCAGTTCGTCTCCTCTTGGTCCAATCTAAGGAGTTCGTCTACTTTTGGTCCAATCTTAGGAAGTTAGTCTCCTCTTGGTCCAATCTAAGGAGTTCGTCCCGTTTTGGTTCAATCGGAGGAGGTTAGTCTCCCCTTGGTCCAATCTAAGGAGTTCGTCTCCTTTTGGTTCAATCGTAGGAAGTTAGTCTCCTCTTGGTCCAATCTAAAGAGTTTGTCTGCTTTTGGTCCAATCTAACCGAGTTCGTCTCCTTTTGGTCTAATCTAAGGGAGTTCGTCTTGTTTTGGTCCAATCTAACCTAGTTCGTCTCCTTTTGGTCCAATCTATGGAGTTTCTCTCCTTTTGGTCCAATCTAAGGAGTTCGTCTCCTTTTGGTTCAATCGTAGGAAGTTAGTCTCCTCTTGGTCCAATCTAAAGAGTTTGTCTGCTTTTGGTCCAATCTAACCGAGTTCATCTCCTTTTGGTCTAATCTAAGGGAGTTCATCTTGTTTTGGTACAATCTATCCGAGTTCATCTCCTTTTGCTCCAATCTATCCCAGTTCATCTCTTCTTGGTCCAATCTAAGGAGTTAGTCTCCTTTTTGTCCAATCTAACCGAGTTCGTCTCCTTTTGGTCCAATCTAACCTAGTTTGTCTCCTCTTGGTCCAATCTAAGGAGTTCGTCTCCTTTTCATCCAATCTAAACGAGTTCGTCTCCTTTTGGTCTAATCTAAGGGAGTTTGTGTCCTTTTGGTCCAATCTAAGGGTGTTCCTCTATTTTTCGTCCAATATTAGCGAGTTCGTCTCCTTTTAGTCTAATCCAACGGAGTTCTTCTCCTTTTGGTCCAATCTAACCTAGTTTGTCTCCTCTTGGTCCAATCTAAGGAGTTCTCTCCTTTTCGTCCAATCTAACCGAGTTCGTCTCCTTTTGGTCCAATCTTAGGAAGTTAGTTTCCTATTGGTTCAATCTAAGGAGTCCGTCTCCTTTTGGTCCAATCTAAGGGAGTTCGTCTCCTTTTGCTCCAATCTAACCTAGTTCATCTCCTCTTGGTCCAATCTAAGGGTGTTCCTCAATTTTTCGTCCAATCTAACCGAGTTCGTCTCCTTTTGGTCTAA
Organism: Melaleuca alternifolia; assembly: GCA_019926035.1. Classification (NCBI taxonomy): domain Eukaryota; kingdom Viridiplantae; phylum Streptophyta; class Magnoliopsida; order Myrtales; family Myrtaceae; genus Melaleuca; species Melaleuca alternifolia. The sequence continues at coordinate 7,726 of JAGKPW010001136.1, forward strand.
CATAAGGGAGTTCGTCTCCTTTTGATCCAATCTTAGGAAGTTCATCTCCTCTTCGTCCTATCTAATGGAGTTCCTCTCCTTTTGGTCCAATTTTCGGAAGTTAGTCTCCTTTGGGTCCAATCTAAGGAGTTCGTCTCCTTTTGGTCAAATCTAGGGGAGTTCGTCTCCTTTTGGTCTTATCCAACGGAGTTCATCTCCTTTGGGTCCAACCTTAGGAATTTAGTCTCCTCTTGGTCCAATTAAAGGAGTTTGTCCCCTTTTGGTACAATTGTAGGAAGTTGGTCTCCTCTTGGTCCAATCTAAGGAGTTCGTCCCCTTTTGGTTCAATCGTAGGAAGTTAGTCTCCTCTTGGACCAATCTAAGGAGTTCATCTCATTTTAGTCCAATCTAACCGAGTTCGTCTCCTTTTGGTCCAATCTTAGGAAGTTAGTCTCCTCTTGGTCCAATCTAAGGAGTTCGCATCCTTTTGGTCCAATCTAACCGAGTTCGTCTCCTTTTGCTTCCATCTAAGGAATTCCTCTCCTTTTGGTCTAATCTAACCGAGTTCTTCTCCTCTTGGTCCAATCTAAGGAGTTCGTCTACTTTTCCTCCAATATTGGGAAGTTAGTCTCCTCTTAGTCCAATCTATCGAGTTCGTCTCCTTCTTGGACCAATCTAAGGAGTTCGTCTCTTTTTGGTCCAATCTTAGCAAGTTAGTCTCCTCTTGGTCCAATCTAAGGAGTTCGTCTCTTTTTCGTCCAATCTAACCGAGTTCGTCTCCTTTTGGTCCAATCTTAGGAAATTAGTTTCCTATTGGTTCAATCTAAGGAGTCCGTCTCCTTTTGGTCCAATCTAAGGGAGTTCGTCTCCTTTTGCTCCAATCTAACCTAGTTCATCTCCTCTTGGTCCAATCTAAGGGTGTTGCTCAATTTTTCGTCCAATCTAACCGAGTTCGTCTCCTTTTGGTCTAATCTAAGGGAGTTCGTCTCCTTTTGATCCAATCTTAGGAAGTTCATCTCCTCTTCGTCCTATCTAATGGAGTTCCTCTCCTTTTGGTCCAATTTTCGGAAGTTAGTCTCCTTTGGGTCTAATCTAAGGAGTTCGTCTCCTTTTGGTCTCTATTCGTCAACGGAGTTCATTTCCTTTGGGTCCAATCTTAGGAATTTAGTCTCCTCTTGGTCCAATCTCCTCTTGGTCCAATCTAAGGTGTCAATCGTCTCCTTTGAAGTGCTCGTCGTCTCTCTTGGTCCAATCTAAGGAGTTCGTCTCCTTTTGCTCCAATCTAAAGTTCGTCTCCTCTGGTCCAATATAAGGAGTTCGTCTCCTTTGGTCCTAACCAAGATCGTCTCCCTTGGTCCAATCTAAGGTTCGTCTCCTTTTGGTCCAATCTAACTTCGTCTCCTTTTGGAATTCCTCTCCTTTTGGTCTAATCTAACCAAGTTCTTCTCTCTTGGTCCAATCTAAGGAGTTCCGGGAAGTTAGATCTTCTAACTTTCGTCTCCTTTTGGTCCAATCTAACCTAGTTCGTCTCCTCTTGGTCCAGTCTAAGGAATTCGTCTCCTTTTGGTCCAATCTTAGGAAGTTAGTCTCCTTTTGGTCCAATCTGAGGAGTTCGCCACCTTTTGGTCCAATCTAACCGAGTTCGTCTCCTTTTGGTCCAATCTAAGATGTTCCTCTCCTTTTGTTCCAATCTATGGGAGTTCCTCTCTTTTTCGTCCAATATAACCGAGTTCTTCTACTTTTAGTCTAATCTAAGGGAGTTCGTCACCTTTTGGTCCAATCTAACCTAGTTTATCACCTCTTGGTCCAATCTAAGGAGTTCGTCTCCTATTGGTCCAATCTTTGGAATTAGTCTCCTCTTGGTCCAATCTGAGGAGTTCGCCACCTTTTGGTCCAATCTAACCGAGTTCGTCTCCTTTTGGTCCAATCTAAGATTTTCCTCTCCTTTAGTTCCAATCTAACCGAGTTCGTCTTCTCTTGGTCCAATCTAAGGGAGTTCGTCTCCTTTTGGTCCAATCTAAGGACTTCCTCTCATTTTGTTCCAATCTAACTGACTTCGTCTCCTCTTGGTCCAATCTAAGGGAGTTCGTCTCCTTTTGGTCCAATCTAAGATTTTCCTCTCCTTTTGTTCCAATCTAACCGAGTTCGTCTTCTCTTGGTCCAATCTAAGGGAGTTCGTCTCCTTTTGGTCCAATCTAAGGACTTCCTCTCATTTTGTTCCAATCTAACTGACTTCGTCTCCTCTTGGTCCAATCTAAGGGAGTTCGTCTCCTTTTGGGCCAATCTAAGGAGTTCGTCACTTTTTGGGCCAATCTAACCGAGTTCGTCTCCTTGTGGTCTAATCTAAGGGAGTTCGTCTCTTTTTGGTCCAATCTAACCTATTTCGTCTTCTCTTGGTCCAATCTAAGGAGTTCGTCTCCTTTTGGTCCAATCTAACCGAGTTCGTCTCCTTTTGGTCTAATCTAAGGGAGTTCACCTCCTTTTGGTCCAATCTAACCTAGTTCATCTGATCTTGGTCCAATCTAAGGAGTTCGTCTCCTTTTGGTCAAATCTTTGGAATTAGTCTCCTCTTGGTCCAATCTGAGGAGTCCGCCACCTTTTGGTCCAATCTAAACGAGTTCGTCTCCTTTTTGTCCAATCTAATTACTTCCTCTCATTTTGTTCCAATCTAACCGAGTTCGTCTCCTCTTGGTCCAATCTTAGGGAGTTCGTCTCCTTTTTTTGCAATCTAACCTAGTTAGTCTCCTCTTGGTCCAATCTAAGGAGTTCGCCTCCTATTGGTCCAATCAAACCGTGTTCGTCTCCTGTTGGTCTAATCTAAGGGAGTTCGTCTCCTTTTGGTCCACTCTAACCTAGTTCGTCTCCTCTTGGTCCAATATAAGGATTTCGTCTCCTTTTGGTGCAATCTAACTGAGTTCGTCTCCTCTTGGTCCAATCTAAGAGAGTTCATCTCCTTTGGGTCCAATCTAACCTAGTTCGTCTCCTCTTGGTCCAATCTAAGGAGTTCGTCTCTTTTTGGTCCAATCTAACCGAGTTCGTCTCCTTGTGGTCTAATCTAATAATGTAAGGGAGTTCTTCTCCTTTTGGTCCAATCAAACCGAGTTCGTCTCCCGTTAGTCTAATCTAAGGGTGTTCCTAAATTTTTGGTCAAATCTAACCTAGTTTGTCTCCACTTGGTCCAATCTAACGAGTTCGTCTCCTTTTGTTCCAATCAAACCGAGTTCGTCTCCTTTTGGTCTAATCTAAAGGAGTTTGTCTAGTTTTGGTCCAATCTAACCTAGTTTGTCTCCTCTTGGTCCAATCTAAGGAGTTCGTCTACTTTTGGTCCAATCTTAGGAAGTTAGTCTCATCTTGGTCCCTAATGGAGATGAACTTGGATAGGATGGACCAATAGGAGACGAACTCATTTGATTGGACGTAATGTTTACGAACTTGGTTAGAATGGACCAATAGGAGACGAACTCATTTGATTGGACTTAATGGATTCGACCTTCGTTAGAATGGACCAATTGGAGACGAATTTGTTTGATTGCAACAATTGGAGACAAACTTGTTTCATTCGATCAATTGGAGACGAAATTTGTTAGAATGAACCAATAGGAGACGAACATCATTAGATTATACTTATAGGAGACGACATCCATTTGAATGAACCAGTAGGAGATGAACTTAGTTAGATGGGACTAATAGGTGGTGAACTAAGTTAGATTGCCTATTAGGAAAGGAACGCCGACATAATGGACTAAGAAGAGACGAATTCCATTGCAATGTGCCAATAGGAGACAAACTCTGTTGGAATGGGCTAATAGGAGAAGAACCGGTTAGAATAGACCAATAGGAAACGAACAGCTTTAGAATGGACCTTTCGCAGACGAACACGTTAGATTGGACCAATAAGAAAGGAACATCGTCAGAGTGGACTAATAGGAGACGAACTCCGTTGGAATGTACCAATAGGAGACAAACTCGATAGACTAGACCAATGAGAGACGAACTCCATTGGAATGGACCATTAGGGGAACAACTCGTTAGATTTGATCAATAGGAAACGAACTCCTTTAGAATTGGCCAACAAGGAGACGAACTCATTAGATTGGACCAGTAAGAATGGAACACCATTAGAATGCAATAATAGGAGACTAACTCCGTTGGAATGGACCAATAGAAGACAAACTCGATAAACTGAACCAATAGTACACAAACTTTATTAGATTGGACCAATTGGAGACGAACTCGTTAGATTAGAAGAATATGAGACGAACTCCCTTAAAATGAATCAATAGGAGACGAACTCAATTGGAATGGACCAATAGGAGCAGTACTGGGTCAGAATGGACCAATAGGAGACGAACTCGTCTGATTGTACCTAATGGAGACGAACTTGGATAGAATGGACCGATAGCATACGAACTCGTTTGACTGGACCTAATGGAATTGACCTTCGTTAGAATGGACCAATTGGACATGGATTCATTTGATTAGACAAATTGGAGACGAACTTGTTTCATTCAACCAATTGGAGACGAAATCTATTAGAATGGACCAATTGGAGACGAATTTGTTTGATTGCAACAATTGGAGACAAACTTGTTTCATTCGATCAATTGGAGACGAAATCTGTTAGAATGAACCAATATGAGACGAACGTCATTAGATTAGACTTATAGGAGACGACATCCATTTGAATGAACTAGTAGGAGGTGAACTCAATTAAATAGGACCAATAGGTGACAAACTAAGTTAGATTGGACCAATAGGAGACGAACTTTTTTAGATTGGAGCAATAGGAGACGAACACGTTAGATTGGACCAATAGGAAAGGAACACCATCAAAAGGGACAAAGAGTAGAAGAACTCCATTCCAATGTACCAATAGGAGACGAACTCGATAGGCTGGACCAATAGGAGACGAACTCCGTTGGAATGGACAAATAGGAGAAGAAATCGTTAGATTAGACCACTAGGAAACGAACTCCTTTAAAAAGGACCAATAGAAGATGAACACGTTAGATTGGACCAATAGGAAAGGAACACCGTAAGAATGGACTAATAGAAGACAAACTCTGTTAGAATGTACAAATAGGAAATGAACTCAATAGACTAGACCAATAGGAGATGAACACTATTGGAATGGACCAATAGGAGAAGAACTCGTTAGATTGGACCAACAGGAAACGAACTCCTTTAGGATTGGCCAATAGAAGACGAACTTGTTAGATTGGACTAATAGGAATGGAACACCGTCAGAATGCAATAATAGGAGACGAATTTCGTTGGAATGGACCAATAGGAGACGAATTCGATAAACTGGACAAATTGTACACAAACTCTGCTAGATTGGACCAATAGGAGGCAAACTAAGAGACGAACTCGTTAGATTAGAACAATAGTAGACGAACTCCCTTAAAATGAACCAATAAGAGACGAATTCCATTGGAATGAACAAATAGGAGACGAACTCTCTTAGAATGGACCAGTAGTAGACAAACTCCATTGGAATGGACCAATTGGAGACAAACTAAGTGAGATTGGACGAATGGGAGATGATATCGATTTTTATGAACTAATAGGAGATGGACTCCATTGGAATGGCCCATTAGGAGACAAACTCGATAGACTGGACCAATAAGAGAGGAACTCTGTTGGATTGGACCAATAGGAGAAGAACTCGTTTGATTGGGCCAATAGGAAACAAACTCTTTTAGAATTGACTAATAGGAGATGAACTCCTTTGGAATGGACCAATAGGAGACGAATACATTATAGTGGACCAATAGGAAAGGAACACCGTCAGAATGCAATAATAGGAGGCGAACTCCGATGGGATGGACCAATAGGAGACGAATTCGATAAACTGGACCAATAGTACACAAACTCTGTTAGATTGGACCAATAGGAGGCAAACTAAGTTAGATTGGACCAATAGGATGTAAACTAAGAGACGAACTCGTTAGATTAGAACAATAGGAGACGAACTCCCTTAAAATGAACCAATAAGAGACGAACTCCGTTTGAATGGCCCAATAAGAGACAAACTCCATTGGAATGGACAAATAGGAGACAAACTCTCTTAGAATGGACAAGTAGTAGACGAACTTCGTTCGAATGGACCAATTGGAAACGAACTAAGTTGGATTGGACAAATGGGAGACAACATCCATTTTTATGAACCAATAGGAGATGAACTCCATTGGAATGTCCCATCCGGAGACAAACTCGATAGATTGGACCAATAAGAGAGGAACTCTGTTGGAATGGACCAATAGGAGAAGAACTCATTTGATTGGGCCAATAGAAAACAAACTCCTTTAGAATGGCTAAATAGGAGACGAACTCTGTTGGAGTGGACCAATAGGAGACGAAGTTGGTTAGATTGGACCAATAGGAGAAGAATTAGGTCAGAGTGGACTAATTGGAGAAAAGCTCGTTTGATTGGACCTAATGGAGACGAACTCATTTGATTGGACCGAATGGAGACGAACTTGGTTAGAATGGACCAATAGGAGACGAACTTGTTTCATTCGAATAATTAGAGATGAAATCAGTTAGAATGGACCAATTGGAGACGAACACCGTTAGATTGGACCTATCGGAGACCACATCCATTTGAATGAACGATTAGGAGACGACCTCATTAGATTAGACCGATAGAAGATGAACTCCTTTAGAATGGAGCAATAGGAGACGGACACGTTAGATTGGACCAATAGGAAAGGAACACCATCAGAATGGACTAAGAGGAGATGGACTCTGTTCGAATGGTTCAATAGGAGAAGAACTCATTATATTAGACCAATAGGAAACGAACTCCTTTAGAATGGACCAATAGGAGACGAATACATTATAGTGGACCAATAGGAAAGGAACACCATCATAACGGACTAATAGAAGACGAACTTCGTTAGAATGTACAAATAGCAAACAACTCGATAGACTATACTAATAGGAGACGAACACTGTTGGAATGGACCAATAGGAGAATAACTTGTTATATTGGACCAATAAGAAACAAACTCCTTTACAATTGGCCAATAGGAGACGAACTCGTTAGATTGGACCAATAGGAATGGAACACCATCAGAATGCAATAATAGGAGTCAAACTCCGTTGGAATGGACCAATAGGAGACGAACTCGATAAACTCGACCAATAGTACACATACTCTATTTGATTGGACCAATAAGAAACGAACTAGTTAGATTATAACAATAGGAGACGGACTTCCATAAAATGATCCAATTACAGACAAACTCCATTTGAATGGCCCAATAAGATACAAAGTCCATTGGAATGGACCAATAAGAGACGAACTCTCTTAGAATGGACCAGTTTTAGACGAACTCCATTGGAATGGACCAATAGGATTCGAACTCTTTTAGAATGGACTAGTGGTAGATGAACTCTATTGGAATGGACCAATTGGAGACGAACTAAGTGAGATTGGATGAATGGGAGACGTCATCCATTTTAATGAACCAATAGGAGACGAACTCCATTGGAATGGCTGGCCCACTAGGAGACAAACTTGATAGACTAGACCAATAAAAGAGGAACTCTGTTGGAAAGGACCAATGGGAGAAGAACTCAATAGATTGGTCCAATAGGAAACAAACTTGTTTAGAATGGACTAATAGGAGATGAACTCGATAACCAGGGCCAATAGGAGACGAACTCTGTTGGAATGGATCAATAGGAGACGAACTTGGTAAGATTTGACCAATAGGAGAGGAACTAGGTCAGAATGGACCAATTGGAGAAAAACTCATTTGATTGGACCTAATGGAGACAAACTTGGTTAGAATGGATCAATAGGGAGGAAACTCTTTTGAATGGACCTAATGGAGACGAACTTGATTAGAATGGACCAATAGGGACCGAACTCGTTTGATTCCACTTAATGGAGACGAACTTGGTTAGAATGGACCAATAGGGAACGGATTCGTTTGATTGGACCTAATGGAGACGAACTTGGGTAGAAAGGACCAAAAGTAGACCAAATCCTTAAATTGGACCAAGAGAAGACGAACTCTTTTAAATTAAACAAGAGGAGATGAACTCCTTAGATTGGACCAAGACAGACGAACTTCCTTAGATTAGACCAAGACAAGACGAACTCAGTTAGATTGAAACAAGGGGAGTCGAACTCCATTAGATTGGACTAATAGATGAACCAGTAGGAGTTGAATGAACCAGTAGGAGACTGACGTGATTAGATTCGACAAAGGGGAGACGAACTCCTCAGAAAGGACCAAGTGGGGACGAACTCCTTAGATTGGACCAAGAGGACATGAACTCCCTTAGATTGGACCAAGAGGAGACGAATTCCCTTAGATTGGACCAAGAGGAGACGAATTTTTTAAATTGGACCAAGAGGAAACGAACTCCTTAGATTGGTCCAAAAGGAGACGAACACCCTTAAATTCGACCAAGAGGAGACGAACTCCCATAGATTGGACTAAGAGGACACAAACTCTTTTAATTTGGACCAAGAGGAGACGAACTCAAAAAGTTGGGCAAAGAGTACATGAACTTCCTTAAATTGGACAAAGAGGAGACGAACTCCTTAGAAAGATTTAAGAGGAGACGAACTTCATAGGTCGGACCATGGTGAGACGAACTTGGTTAGATTAGACCAAAAGGAGACTAAATCCTTAAATTGACCAAGAGAAGACGAACTCTTTCAAATTAGACCAAGAGGAGACGAACTCCGTAGATTGAACCAAGAGGAGAGGAACGCCTTAGAATGGACCAAGTTGAGATGAACTTCATAAATTGGACCAATGTGACACGAACTTAGTTAGATTGGACGAAGAGGAGACAAACTCGTTTTGATTGGATAAGGAGGGGGAGAACTCTTTAGATTGGACCAAGAGGACACGAACTCGTTTATATTGGACAAAGTCGTGACAAACTCGATAGATTGGACCAAGAGGAAACCAACTCGATTAGATTGGATAAAGAGGAGACGAACTCCTTAGAATGGACCTTTACCACACACAAAAAACTTCTTAGAATGGACCAAGAGGAGACAAACTTCATAGATTGGACCAAGAGGAGACAAACTTCATAGATTGGACCAACGTTAGACGAACTCGGTTAGATTGGACCAAAGGGAGACCAAATCCTTAAATTGGACCAAGAGGAGACGAACTCTATAGATTGGACCAAGAGGAGACGAACTTCCTTAGATTGGACCAAGAGGAGACGAACTTCCTTAGATTGGACCAAGAGAAGACGAGCACAGTTACATTGGACTAAGAGGAGACGAACTCCTTAGGTTGGACCAAGAGGAGACGAACTTCATAAACTGGACCAAGAGGAGACGAACTCATTAGATTGGACAAAGAGGAGACGAACTTCCTTAGATTGAACCAAGAGAAGACGAACTCAGTTAGATTGGACCAAGATGAGACGAACTCCTTAGATTGGACCAATAGGAGACAAACTTCATGGATTGGACCAAGGTGAGATGAACTCAGTTAGATTGGACCAAGAGGAAATGAACTCCTTTAGATTGTACAATGAGGAGACGAACTCCGTAGATTAGACTAAAAGGAAACGAACTCGATTAGATTGGACCAAGAGGAGACGAACTCCCTTAGATTGGGCAAAGAGGAGACAAACTCCTTAGATTGGACCAAAAAGAGACGAACTTCATAGATTGGACAACAAGAGTAGAGGAACTCCTTAGATTGGACCAAGGGGGGACGAACTCCTTAGATTTGACCAAGAGTATAAGAACTCAGTTAGATTGGACCATGATAAGACGAACTCCTTAGGTTTGACCAAGAGTAGAAGAACTCGGTGAGATTGGACCAAGAGGAGACAAACTCAGTTAGATTCCACCAAGAGGAGACGAACTCCTTAGATTGGACCAATAGAAGACAAACTCGTTTGGATAGGACCAAGAGTAGAGGAACCCCTCATATTGGACCAAGAGGAGACGAAATCGTTTAGATTGGAGCAAGATGAGACGAACTCGGTTAGATTGGACCAAGAGGAGACCAACTTGAAAGATTGGACAACAAGAGTTCACAAACTCGGTTAGATTGGACCAAGAGGAGACAAACTCCCTTAGAGAAGGTCAAGAGGAGACGAACTCCTTAGATTGGACTAAAAGGAGAAAAAACTCGTTTGGATTGGACCACAAGTAGAGGAACTCCTTAAATTGGATCAAGAGGAGACAAATTCATTTAGATTGGACGAAGAGGAGAGAAACTCCTTAGATTGGACCAAGAGGAGACGAACTCCTTTAGATTGGACAAAGAGTAGATGAACCCCCTTAGATAAGGCCAAGAGGAGAGACGAACTCCTTAGATTGGACCAAGTGGAGACAAGCTCCTTAGATTGGACCAAGGGGAGACGAACTCCTTAGATTTGACCCAGAGTAGAGGATCTCCTTATATCGGACCAAGAGGAGACGAACTCGTTGATATTTCACCAAAAAAAAAACTCCTTAGATTGGACCAAGAGAAGACGAACTTCTTAGATTGGGCAAGGAGTAGATGAGCTCGTTTAGATTGGACCAAGATGAGACGAACTCCTTAGATTGGACCAAGAGGAGACTGACGTGATCAGATTCGACAAAGGGGAGACGAACTCCTCAGAAAGGACCAAGTGGAGACGAACTCCTTAGATTGGACCAAGAGGACATGAACTCCCTTAGATTGGACCAAGAGGAGACGAATTCCCTTAGATTGGACCAAGAGGAGACGAATTTTTTAAATTGGACCAAGAGGAAACGAACTCCTTAGATTGGTCCAAAAGGAGACGAACACCCTTAAATTCGACCAAGAGGAGACGAACTCCCATAGATTGGACTAAGAGGACACAAACTCTTTTAATTTGGACCAAGAGGAGACGAACTCAAAAAGTTGGGCAAAGAGTACATGAACTTCCTTAAATTGGACAAAGAGGAGACGAACTCCTTAGAAAGATTTAAGAGGAGACGAACTTCATAGGTCGGACCATGGTGAGACGAACTTGGTTAGATTGGACCAAAAGGAGACCAAATCCTTAAATTGACCAAGAGAAGACGAACTCTTTCAAATTAGACCAAGAGGAGACGAACTCCGTAGATTGAACCAAGAGGAGAGGAACGCCTTAGAGTGGACCAAGTTGAGATGAACTTCATAAATTGGACCAATGTGACACGAACTTAGTTAGATTGGACGAAGAGGAGACAAACTCGTTTTGATTGGATAAGGAGGGGGAGAACTCTTTAGATTGGACCAAGAGGACACGAACTCGTTTATATTGGACAAAGTCGTGACAAACTCGATAGATTGGACCAAGAGGAAACCAACTCGATTAGATTGGATAAAGAGGAGACGAACTCCTTAGAATGGACCTTTACCACACACAAAAAACTTCTTAGAATGGACCAAGAGGAGACAAACTTCATAGATTGGACCAACGTTAGACGAACTCGGTTAGATTGGACCAAAGGGAGACCAAATCCTTAAATTGGACCAAGAGGAGACGAACTCTATAGATTGGACCAAGAGGAGACGAACTTCCTTAGATTGGACCAAGAGGAGACGAACTTCCTTAGATTGGACCAAGAGAAGACGAGCACAGTTACATTGGACTAAGAGGAGACGAACTCCTTAGGTTGGACCAAGAGGAGACGAACTTCATAAATTGGACCAAGAGGAGACGAACTCATTAGATTGGACAAAGAGGAGACGAACTTCCTTAGATTGAACCAAGAGAAGACGAACTCAGTTAGATTGGACCAAGATGAGACGAACTCCTTGGATTGGACCAATATGAGACAAACTTCATGGATTGGACCAAGGTGAGATGAACTCAGTTAGATTGGACCAAGAGGAAATGAACTCCTTTAGATTGTACAATGAGGAGACGAACTCCGTAGATTAGACTAAAAGGAAACGAACTTGATTAGATTGGACCAAGAGGATACGAACTCCCTTAGATTGGGCAAAGAGGAGACAAACTCCTTAGATTGGACCAAAAAGAGACGAACTTCATAGATTGGACAACAAGAGTAGAGGAACTCCTTAGATTGGACCAAGGGGGGACGAACTCCTTAGATTTGACCAAGAGTATAAGAACTCAGTTAGATTGGACCAAGATAAGACGAACTCCTTAGGTTTGACCAAGAGTAGAAGAACTCGGTGAGATTGGACCAAGAGGAGACAAACTCAGTTAGATTCCACCAAGAGGAGACGAACTCCTTAGATTGGACCAATAGAAGACAAACTCGTTTGGATAGGACCAAGAGTAGAGGAACCCCTCATATTGGACCAAGAGGAGACGAAATCGTTTAGATTGGAGCAAGATGAGACGAACTCGGTTAGATTGGACCAAGAGGAGACCAACTTGAAAGATTGGACAACAAGAGTTCACAAACTCGGTTAGATTGGACCAAGAGGAGACAAACTCCCTTAGAGAAGGCCAAGAGGAGACGAACTCCTTAGATTGGACCAAAAGGAGAAAAAAATCGTTTGGATGGGACCACAAGTAGAGGAACTCCTTAAATTGGACCAAGAGGAGACGAACTCGTTTAGATTGGACGAAGAGGAGAGAAACTCCTTAGATTGGACCAAGAGGAGACGAACTCCTTCAGATTGGACAAAGAGTAGATGAACCCCCTTAGACAAGGCCAAGAGGAGAGACGAACTCCTTAGATTGGACCAAGTGGAGACGAGCTCCTTAGATTGGACCAAGGGGAGACGAACTCCTTAGATTTGACCCAGAGTAGAGGATCTCCTTATATTGGACCAAGAGGAGACGAACTCGTTGATATTTCACCAAAAAAAAAGACTCCTTACATTGGACCAAGAGAAGACGAACTTCTTAGATTGGGCAAGGAGTAGATGAGCTCGTTTAGATTGGACCACGATGAGACGACCTCCCTTAGATTGGGCAAAGAGGAGACGAACTCCTTAGATTGGACAAAAAGGAGACGAACTTCATAGATTGGACAACAAGAGTAGACGAACTCGGTTAGATTTGAGAAAGTGGAGACGAACACCATAGATTGATCCAAATGGAGACAAACTCATTTGCATTGGACCAAGAGTAAAGGAACTCCTTAGCTTGGACCAAGAGGAGTCGAACTCGTTTAAATGTGACCAAGAGGAGATGAACTCGGTTAGATTGGACCAACAAGATACGAACTCCTTAGATTGGACCAAGAGGAGATGAACTCCTTTAGATTGGACAAAGAGGAGACGAACTTCTTAAATTGGACCAAGATTAGAGCAACTCCCTTAGATAAGACCAAGAGGAGATGAACTCCTTAGATTGGACCAAGTGGAGACGAACTCCTTAGATTGGACCAAGAGGAGACAAACTCCTTAGATTTGACCCACAGTAAAGGATCTCCTTATAATGGACCAAGAGGAGACGAACTCCTTAGATTGGACCAAGTGGAGACGAACTCCTTAGATACCAAGAGGAGACGAACTCCTTAGATTGGACCAAGAGGAGACGAACTCATTTAGATTGGACCAAGAGGAGACGAACTCCTTAGATTGGACCAATAGGAGACGAACTCGGTTAGATTCGACCAAGAAGAGACGAACTCGGTTAGATTGGACCAAGAGGAGATGACTCCGAAGATTGGACCAAAGGAGACAAACTCGTTTAGATTGGACCAAAAGGAGACAAACTCGTTTAGATTGGACCATGAGTAGAAGAACTCTTTAAATTGGACCAGGAGCAGACGAACTCGTTTAGATTGGACCAAGAGGAGACGAACTCGGTTAGATTGGACCAAAAGGAGACCAACTCCTTAGATAGGACCAAGAGTAAATGAACTCTTTTAGATTGTACAAAAAGGAGACCAACTTCTTAGATTGGACCAAGTGTAGATGAACTCCCTTAGATAGGGCCAAGAGGAGAGACGAACTCCTGAGATTGGAGCAAGGGGAGACGAACTCCTTAGATTTGACCAAGAGTAAAGGAACTCCTTAGATTGGATGAATATGAGACAAACTCATTTAGATTGGACTAAAAGGAGACGAAATCGGTTAGATTGGACCAAGAGAAGACGAACACCTTAGATTGGACCAATAGGGGACGAACTCCTTAGATTTGACCAAGAGTAGAAGAACTCAATTAGATTGGACCAACAGGAGACGAACTCCTTAGATTGGGCAAGGACTAGATGAACTCATTTAGATTGGACCAAGACGAGACAAACTCCCTTAGATTGGGGAAAGAGGAGACAAACTCCATTAATTGGACCAAAAAGTAACGAACTTCATAGATTGGACAACAAGAGTAGAGGAACTCCTTAGATTGGACCAAGGGGGGACGAACTCCTTAGATTTGACCAAGAGTATAAGAACTCAGTTAGATTGGACCAAGAGAAGACAAACTCCTTAGATTTGACCAAGAGTAGAAGAACTCGGTTGGATTGGACCAAGAGGACACGAACTCGTTTAGATTGGACCAAGAGGAGACGAACTCCTTAGATTGTACCAAGAGCAGACGAACTCCTTAGATTGGGCAAGGAGTAGGTGAAATCGTTTAGATTGGACTAAGAGGAGACGTACTCCTTTAGATTGGGCAAAGAGGAGACGAACTCCTTAGATTGAATCAAATGGTGACAAACTCGATTGCATTTGACCAAGAGTGGAGGAACTCCTTAGCTTGGACCAAGAGGAGACGAAGTCGTTTAAATTGGGCTAAGAGGAGACGAACTCGGTTAGATTGGACCAACAAGATACGAACTCCTTAGATTGGACAAAGCAGAGACAAACTCCATTGATTTGACCAAGAGTAGAGGAACTCCTTAGATTGGCCCAAGAGGAGACAAACTCATTTAGATTGGACTAAGAGGAGACGAACTCGGTTAGATTGGACTAAGAGAAGACAAACTCCTTACATTGGACCAAGAGGAGACGAACTCCTTAGATTTGACCAAGAGTAGAGGAACTCCTTAAATTGGACCAAGAAGATGCGAACTAGTTTAGATTGGACCAAGAGGAGACGAACTCGGTTAGATTGGATTAACAGGAGACCAACTCCTTAGATTGGACCAAGAGGAGACGAACTCCTTAGATTGGACCAACAGGAGACCAACTCTTTAGATTTGACTAAGAGTAGAAGAACTCGGTTAGATTGGACCAAGAGGAGAGGAACTTGTTTAGATTGGACTAAGAGGAGACGAACTCGTTTAGATTGGACCAAGAGGAGACGAACTTTTTAGATTGCACCAAAAGGAGACAAACTCGTTTGGATTGGACCAAGAGTAAAGGAACTCCTTAGATTGGTCCAAGAGGAGACGAACACGTTTAGATTGGACTAAGAGGAGACGAACTCAGTAATATTGGACCAAGAGGAGACGAACTCCTTCGATTAGACCAAAAGGAGACGAACTCGTTCGGACTGAACCAAGAGGAGACGAACTCGGTTAGATTCCACCAAGAGGAGACGAACTCCCTTAGATAGGGCCAAGAGGAGACGGACTCCTTAAATTGGACCAAAAGTAGACAAACTCGTTTGGATTGGACCAAGAGTAGAGGAACTCCTTATATTGGACCAAGAGGAGACGAAATCGTGTAGATCGGAGCAAGTTGAGACGAACTCGGTAATATTGGACCAAGAGGAGACGAACTTCATAAATTGGACAACAATAGTTGACAAACTCTGTTAGATTGGACCAAGAGGAGACGAACTCGTTTAAATGTGACCAAGAGGAGACGAACTCGGTTAGATTGGACCAACAAGATGCGAACTCCTCAGATTGGACCAAGAGGAGACCAACTCCTTTAGATTGGACAAAGAGGAGACGGACTTCTTAGATTGGGCCAAGAGTAGAGGAACTCCCTTAGATAGGGCCAAGAGGAGACGAACTCGATTAGATTGGACCAAGTGGAGACAAACTCCTTAGATTGGACCAAGAGGAGACGAACTCCTTAGATTTGACCTAGAGTAGAGGATCTCCTTATATTGGACCAAGAGGAGACGAACACGTTTAAATTGGACAAAGAGGAGACAAACTTCTTAGCTTGGACCAAGAGTAGAGGAACTCCCATAGATAGGGCTAAGAGGAGACGAACTCCTTAGATTGGACCAAGTGGAGACGAACTCCATAGATTAGACCAAGAGGAGACGAACTCCTTAGATTTGACCCAGTGTAGAGGATCTCCTTATATTGGAACAAGAGGGGACGAACTCGTTGAGATTGGACCAAGAGGAGATGAACTCCCTAGATTGAACCAAGGGGAGACGAACTCCTTAGATTGGGCGAGGAGTAGATGAACTCGGTTAGATTGGACCAAGAAGAGACGAACTCCTTAGATTGGGCAAGGAGTAGATGAACTCGTTTAGATTTGACCAAGAGGAGACGAACTCCCTTAGATTGGGCAAGGAGTAGATGAACTCGTTTAGATTTGACCAAGAGGAGACGAACTCCCTTAGATTGGGCAAAGAAGTGATGAACTCCTTAGATTGGACCAAAAGGAGACGAACTCCTTAGATGGGGCAAGCTCAATCCCTGGTATGTAGGCCTTTTTGAAATCTTAGAAAGGATAAGAGGCCTAGTGTATCGACTTACTCTACCGCCTAACCTTGCTCAGGTACATAATGTCTTCCATGTATCGATACTTAGAAAGTATGAGCATAACCTGACTCATGTACTAAATTTTGAGGTACTCTACCTGGATGAACGAGTATCCTTCGTGGAAAAGCCGATGCAAATAGTGGATAGAAAAGAGCAACTTTTAAGGGCCAAAACCATTTGTTTGAGTATGGAAACATCACGGGACTAAGGGAGCCACTTGGGAGAGTGAGGAAGAAATGAGAAGACAATACCCTCATTTGTTTGAGTGATAAGACAATTGTAATTTCGGGGATGAAATTCCTTTAAGTGGGGGAGAGTTGTCATATCCTTGATTTGAGGCCCTGATTAATAAAAAGATTAAGATGTCAAGACTTAAATAGTAAAGTAAGGTAATTAGCCCGCTAAAATTTTTGGTGAAGACAATAAGGGATCGATAAGCATGATCATCTAGAGTACTCGGCCTTGAATAATTACTCGACCATAAGGATCGAGCAAGAAGGCTTGTACTAACACAGATTGTTACACAATGACTCAAAGAAGAGTTCATTGGATAATTATCGTCAATTCATGAATGGCGATAATTAATCTTAAACCAACTTTGAAATTATCGGTACAAGTATGTGATTAGAAAGACATCTGGCCGATTACATGACAACCGGGAAATTCTCTAAGGATCGTCAAGGCTCAACGCGGAACGACAGTGGGACTTGCGATGCAACACCCTATTGATCATCATCTAAAAATGACTATTTGAGGTCTCCGAAAGGAGACACTTAATCACAAAATTATTAGATTAATTATGGGTACTAAATTGAGAAAGATGGGCTCCAACCTAATTAAGGAATTAGAGAATGACCAACCCAAGAAGACTAGGCTTGACCCAAGAGGAGGTGGACCAAAAAGCTTGGCCCAAGATGGGCCAAGGCAAGGCGGAATGAGAGAGCAGGAAAGAGAGAAAGAAAAGAGAAGAATAAAATAATGAGATTTGGTTGTATCTTGACTATTGTTCGGGTTAAAGGAGACAAGAAATCTATAGTGGTTTTTACTTAGGAGATTATTAATTCAAGAGGTACAAGATTAGGTTGATTTAAGTTGATATAAGCCTAGAGTATGAAGCACCTATTATCTAATTGAAGTAGGCCACATGTAGGGAGGAAAATGGAGAGGTGGCCAACGGCATTCAAGGAGAAAAAAGGAAATAAAATAAATCTAGGTAAAAATGAGACTATCCTAAGATTAGAATTAGGCATGTGACCTAATGAGCTTAGGATGATGTAAGATTGATGATGTAGGGTGCCTAGATGTACGTTGAAGTCATCCTAGAAAGCTATTAGAAGGATAGGCAATTAGAAGGTAATATAAGATATAAAATAGGCACATGAGCTATCATTTAAATAATATGACTAGGCTTAGTACCTAGGAGATAAGATAGTCTAATTAAATAACTATAGGTTAGGAAAATAATAAGAAATAGGGAGCGAGTGGTTCGGCCAAGAGAAGGAGGAAGAAGGAAGAAGGAAGAGAAATAATGAATAAAGGACAAGAACATGTAATGTTGAATAGTGGTCCTATAGTTTCTTTATGTTATAACATCTTAGCCATTCATGCAAGAATATCTCTAGACTTGGGCCCCAATCTTCCTTGTCTATAAATAGAGGGAAGACTAGCAGACCAAGCAAGAACTCGTAGCAAGGACTCTCAAATCCTCTTATGCCTTCTGCTGGAAATTTGTAGCCTAGCAGACCAAGCCACTATTCTACCTTCACACCCATTAGCAACCATTTTCTTCACGAAAACCCTCCATCATCTTCTTGTACACCTCCAAACCGTGCCTCCTGCAAAATTTCAGCCCCAATAGAGCTTTAGTCGCTCCCGAATCGACTCTAGAAGTTGCAGACCCTCTGGACCGAAATACTACACCGTTGATTTTTTTGCTTAGTCTTGGTTGACTGACTAAACAACCTCCGAATCAAGTGAAACCAGCATCATTTTCTTCGTAACATCCAGAGCTTTTCAACGCACTTGACCACGCTCCAAAATGTTCAGCCATCACTGCTGTAGAGCTGTCTAAAGCTGCCTGTCCGCCTACCATGCTTGATGCCGAGATTGTTGTTTCCTTGTACCGACTTGCTTCAGCTTTTGTTTCTTCGACTCCTCTTTGTGTTTTTGGGAAACACTTGTATGTAAGTGGATTTTCAGGTAAGGCGTGGTGTTACGTAGTTAACTCGTGGAGTGATTTACCTAATTAATCTATATGCGTTGATCTTACTAGTCTTACTGAAAATTGTTATCTGTTCCACTTCCTAACTCGTGGGTGTTCCTTCGGATGACCATCCGACCATCCGCCTAAGAGTGTTCCTAGATTTTGAGTTGGATGGTCCGTCTAGATGGGGCTTGGCATTGCTTGGGCTGCAGTCCGAAGATCTAGATGATTATGGGACCGGCGACCGAGGATGGCCAAAAGAATAGAAAAGAAAAACACATGCAATGATGTATGGAAGTCCGATCTTCTCAAAAAAGAGGCAAGGTTTTGAAATAATGTGATGGCATTATTATATGTTTTTAAACCTTTACTTGTTGATTGCAAGACCGCCTCCTAGGCATGGTTTAGAATTTCTACTTACTGAGTTTATCTCACTCCGTGGTTATTAACATTTTCAGGACCACCTCATGGCTAACCCCGTGATCTTGTTTGGAGTATACACCGCCATCACCACCGATATTGAGATTATCACCGACTACCTTCCGGTCGCGACCATAGAGCAGCACTTGACCACCGTTTGGGTGGATGAGGGTCATGGTTATGCTGTCCATCACCTTTATGAGGCTTGGTTAATCTGGTTTGATGACTTTGTTACTAGGCCCCATCCGAGTGAGTTTATTCCGCCACGCATGGTCGGAAGCTCACTGGAAGGACCGATCATGATCACGGACTTGGAGGAATCAGAGGAGGAATCAGACTCGGAGAAAGGAGTTCATCTCCTCTTGGTCCAATCTAACTGAGTTCATCTCACCTTGGTCCAATCCATGAAGTTTGTCTCATATTGGTCCAATCCAAGGAGTTCGTCTCATCTTGGTCCAATCTAACTGAGTTCGTCTTCTCTTGGTTCAATCTAAGGAAGTTCGTCTCCTCTTTGTCCAATCTAATGAGTTCGTCTCCTCTTGGTCCAATTTATGAAGCTCGTCTCCTCTTGGTCCAACCTAAGGAGTTCGTCTCCTCTTAGTCCAATGTAACTGAGTTCGTCTTCTCTTGGTCCAATCTAAGGAAGTTCGCCTCCTCTTGGTCCAATCTATAGAGTTCGTCTCCTCTTGGTCCAATCTAACCGAGTTCGTCTAACCTTGGTCCAATTTATGAAGTTTGTCTCCTCTTGGTCCATTCTAAGGATTTCGTCTCCTCTTTGTCCAATCTAATCGAGTTGGTTTCCTCTTGGTCCAATCTATCGAGTTTGTCACCACTTTGTCCAATCTAAACAAGTTCGTGTCCTCTTGGTCCAATCTAAAGAGTTCTCCCCCTCCTTATCCAATCAAAACGAGTTTGTCTCCTCTTCGTCCAATCTAACTAAGTTCGTGTCACATTGGTCCAATTATGAAGTTCATCTCCACTTGGTCCATTCTAAGGCGTTCCTCTCCTCTTGGTTCAATCTAAGGAGTTCGTCTCCTCTTGGTCCTCTTGGTCCAATCTAAGGGAGTTCATGTCCTCTTGGTCCAATCTAAGGAGTTCATCTCCACTTGGTCCTTTCTGAGGAGTTCGTCTCCCCTTTGTGAAATCTAATCACGTCAGTCTCCTCTTGGTCCAATCTAAGGAGTTCGTCTCCTCTTGGTCAAATCTGACTGAGTTCTTATCCTCTTGGTCCAATCTAAGAAAGTTCGTCTCCTCTTGGTCCAATCTAAGGACTTCGTTTCCTCCTAGTCCAATTTTAGGATTTGGTCTCCCTTCGGTCCAATCTAACTGAGCTCGTCTCACCTTTGTCCAATCTATGAATTTCGTCTCCTCTTGGACTATTCTAAGGAGTTCGTCTCCTCTTTGTCCAATCTAAGGAGTTTGTCATCACTTTGTCCAATCTAAACGAGTTCATTTCATCTTAGTCAAATCTATGGAGTTTGTCTTCTCATTGTCCAATCTAAACGAGTTCAGCTGCTCTTGGTCCAATCTAAACGAGTTCATCTCCTCTTTGTCCAATCTATGAAGTTCGTCTCCTC
>JAGKPW010001142.1:9208-19720 GCA_019926035.1 Melaleuca alternifolia
ACCAACAAGACATGAACTTACTTAGAATGGACCAAAAGGCGACGAACTCCGTTAGATTGGACCAAAAGGAGACGAACTCCTTAGATTGGACCAAAAGGAGACGAACTCCTTAAAAGGGACCAAAAGGAGACGAACTCTCTCAGATTGGACCAAAAGGAGACGAACTCCTTAGAATGGACCAAAAGGAGACAAACTCCACTCGATTGGATGAAAAGAAGACGAACTCCTTAGATTGGACCAACAGGAAATGAACTCACTTAGATTGGACCAACAAGACATGAACTTACTTAGAATGGACCAAAAGGAGGCGAACTCCATTAGATTGGACCAAAAGGGGACGAACTCCTTAGATTGGACCAAAAGGAGACGAACTCCTTAGAAGGGACCAAAAGGAGACGAACTCTCTTAGATTGGACCAAATGGAGACGAACTGCTTAGATGGCACCAAAAGGAGACGAACTCCCTTAGATTGGACAAAAAGGAGACGAACTCCTTGGATTGGACCAACAGGAGACGAACTCCTTTAGATTGGACCAAAAGGAGACGAACTCCTTAGAATGGACCAAAAGGACACGAACTTCCTTTGGTTGGACCAAAAGGAGTCGAACTCCTTAGAAGGGGTCAAAAGGAGATGAACTCCGATAGATTGGACCAAAAGGAGACTAACACCTTAGAATTGACCAAAAGGAGACGAACTCCATTAGATTGGACCAAAAGGAGACGAACTCTTTAAAAGGGACCAAAAGGAGTCGAACTCCTCAGATTGGACCAACAGGAGACGAACTCCATAGAAGGGACCAACAGGAGACGAACTCCTTTAGATTGGACCAAAAGGGGACGAACTCCTTACATTGGACCAACAGGAGACGAACTCCTTAGAAGGGAACAAAAGGAGATGAACTCCTTAAAAGGGACCAAAAGCAGAGGAACTCTCTTAGATTGGACCAAAAGGAGACGAACTGCTTAGATGGGACCAAAAGGAGACGAACTCCCTTAGATTGGACAAAAAGGAGACGAACTCCTTGGATTGGACCAACAGGAGACGAACTCCCTTAGATTCGACCAACAAGACATGAACTTACTTAGAATAGACCAAAAGGAGACGAACTCCCTAGAACGGTCCAAAAGGAGACGAACACCGTTAGATTGGATCAAAAAGACACGAAATCCTTAGATTGGACCAACAGGAGACGAACTCCTTCGAAGGGACCAAAAGGAGACGAACTCTCTTAGTTTGGACCAAAAGGAGACGAACTCCTTAGATTGGACCAACTGGAGACGAACTGCCTTATATTGGACCAAAAGGAGACGAAGTCCTTAAAAAGGACCAAAAGTAGTGGAACTTACTTAGGTTGGACAAAAGGAGACAAAACTCCTTAGAATTGGACCAAAAGGAGACGAAATCCTTAGAAGGGACAAAAGGAGACGAAACTCTCTTAGATATGACAAAGGAGAGAACTTCTTAGAAGGGGACAAAAGGAGACGAACCCTTTCAGTGGGACCAAAAGGAGACGACCTCCTTAGATTGGACCAACAGGAGCATTGAACGCACTTAGATTGGACCAACAAGACATGAACTTACTTAGAATTTACCAAAAGGAGACGAACTCCGTTAGATTGGACCAAAAGGAAACGAACTCCTTAGTTGGACCAACAGGAGACGAACTCCTTAGAAGGGACCAAAAGGAGACGAACTCTCTTAGATTGGACCAAAAGGAGACGAACTACTTAGATGGGACCAAAAGGAGACGAACTCCCTTAGATTGGACAAAAAGGAGGCGAACTCCTTAGAATGGGCCAAAAGGAGACGAACTCCGTTAGATTGCACCAAAAGGAGCCGAACTCCTTAGAAGGGGCCAAAAGGAGACGAACTCCCTTAGATTGGACCAAAAGGAGACGAACTCCTTAGGTTGGACCAACAGGAGACGAACTACTTAGATGGGACCAAAAGGAGACGAACTCCCTTAGATTGGACAAAAAGGAGGCGAACTCCTTAGAATGGGCCAAAAGGAGACGAACTCCGTTAGATTGCACCAAAAGGAGCCGAACTCCTTAGAAGGGGCCAAAAGGAGACGAACTCCCTTAGATTGGACCAAAAGGAGACGAACTCCTTAGGTTGGACCAACAGGAGACGAACTCCCTTAGATTGGACCAAAAGGAGACGCACTCCTTAGTAGGGACAAAAAAGAGACGAACTACGTTAGATTGGACCAAAAGCGGTTGATCTCCTTAGATCGGACCAAAAGGAGACGAACTCTTTTGAATGGACCAAAAGGAGATGAACTCCTTTCGATTGGACCAAAAGGAGACGAACTCCTTAGATTGGACCAACAGGAGATGAACTCACTTAGATTGGACCAACAAGACATGAACTTACTTAGAATGGACCAAAAGGAGACAAACTCTGTTAGAATGGACCAAAGGAGACGAACTCCTTAGATTGGACCAACGGGAGACGAACTCCTTAGAATGGACCAACAGGAGACGAACTTGCTTAGGTTGGTCCAAAAGGAGACGAACTACTTAGATTGGACCAAAGGAGACGAACTCCTTAGAAGGGACCAAAAGGAGACGTACTTTCTTAGATTGGACCAAAAGGGGACGAACTCCTTAGAAAGGATCAAAAGGAGACGAACTCCTTTAGATTGGACCAAAAGGAGACGAACTCATTAGAAGGGACCAAAATAAGACAAACTCCTTTAGATTGGGCCAAAAGGAGACGAACTACTTAGATTGGAGCAAAAGGAGACGAACTCCTTAGATTGGACCAACAGGAGACGAAGTCCTAGTTCTATTGGACCAAAAAGGAGAGAACTCGTAGATTGGACCAAAAGGAGAGGAACTCCTTAGATTGGACCAAGAGGAGACTAACTTCCTAAGATTGGACCAAAAGGAGACGAACTCCTTAGATTGGACAAACGGCAGCCGAACTCCCTTAGATTGGACCAACAGGAGATGAGCTCCACTAGATTGGACCAAAAAGGAGACCAACTCCCTTAGGTTGGATAAACATGAGAAGAACTTTTTTTAGATTGGACCAAAAGGAGACCAACTCCTTAGGTTGGACCAACAGGAGACGAACACTCTTAGATTGGCCCAAAAGGAGACGAACTCCTTATATTGGACCAAGAGGAGACGAAAAATCCTTAGATTGGAACAACGGCGACGAACTCCGTAAGATTGGACAACGGGAGGACGAAAACCTTAGAAGGACCAACGGGAGACGAACTAACTTAGGTGGACCAAAAGGAGGTCGAACTCCGTAGAAGGGGTCAAAAGAGATGAACTCGATAGATGGACCAAAAGAGACTAACACTTAGATGACCAAAGGAGACGAACTCCTTAGATTGGACCAAAAGGAGACGAATCTTAGAAGGGTCCAAAAGGAGACGAACTCTCCTTAGAATAGGACCAAAGGAGACGACCTACTGTTAGAAGAGCGACAAAAGAGCGAAATCCTTCGATTGGACAAAAGGAGACGAAGTCCTTAGAAGGGACCAAAAGGAGACGAACTCTCTTAGATAGGACCAAAAGGAGACGAACTCCTTAGAAGGACCAAAAGGAGACAAACCCCTTTGGATTGGACCAAAAGGAGACGAACTCCTTAGATTGGACCAACAGGAGACGAACTCCTTGGAAGGGACCAAAAGAAAACGAACTTTCTTAGATTGCACCAAAGGGAGGCGGACTCCTTAGAAAGGACCAAAAGTAGTCGAACTTTCTTAGATTGGACCAAAAGGAGACGAACTTCCTTAGGTTGGACCAAAAAGAGTCGAACTCCTTTATATTCGACCAAAAGGAGACGAACTCCTTAGAAGGGACCAAAAGGAGACGAACTCCCTTAGATTGGACCAAAAGGAGTCGTACTCCATAGAAGGGACCAAAAGGAGACGAACTCCCTTAGATTGGACCAAAAGGAGACGAACTCCTTAGAAAGGACAAAAAGGAGACGAACTCCTTTATATTGGACCAAAAGGAGACGAACTCTTTAGATGGGACCAAAAGGTGACGTACTCCTTTAGATTGGACCAAAAGGAGAGGAACTCCTTAGATTGGACCAACAGGAGACGAACTCCTTAAAAGGGACCACAAGTAGTGGAAACTCATTAGGTGACCAAAAGGAGACGAACTCCGTCGAGTGGACCAAAAGGAGACGGAACCTATGAAGGGGCCAAAAAGGAAGACGAACTCTCTTACGATAGGGGACCAAAAGGGAGAGATAACACTCCTTAGAAGGACCAAAAGAGACGAAACGCCAATTCGATGGGACCAAAAGAGACGAACTCCTTAGATTGGACCACCGGAGATGAACTCATTAGATTGGACCAAAAGGCGACGACGCGAACTCCGTTAGATGTTGGACCAAAAAGGAGACGCGACATCCTTAGAATTGACAAAAGGAGACGAATCTCTTAGATTGGACCAAGGAGACGGAACGGCTTAGATGGCCCCAAAAGGAGAGAACAACTCCCTAAGATTGGGACCAAAAGGAGACGAACTCTTTAAAAGGGACCAAAAGGAGACGAACTCCTTTAGATTGGACCAAAAGGAGACGAACTCCTTAGAATGGACCAAAAGGACACGAACTTCCTTTGGTTGGACCAAAAGGAGTCGAACTCCTTAGAAGGGGTCAAAAGGCGATGAACTCCGATAGATTGGACCAAAAGGAGACTAACACCTTAGAATTGACCAAAAGGAGACGAACTCCATTAGATTGGACCAAAAGGAGACGAACTCTTTAAAAGGGACCAAAAGGAGTCGAACTCCTCAGATTGGACCAACAGGAGACGAACTCCATAGAAGGGACCAACAGGAGACGAACTCCTTTAGATTGGACCAAAAGGGGACGAACTCCTTACATTGGACCAACAGGAGACGAACTCCTTAGAAGGGAACAAAAGGAGATGAACTCCTTAAAAGGGACCAAAAGCAGAGGAACTCTCTTAGATTGGACCAAAAGGAGACGAACTGCTTAGATGGGACCAAAAGGAGACGAACTCCCTTAGATTGGACAAAAAGGAGACGAACTCCTTGGATTGGACCAACAGGAGACGAACTCCCTTAGATTCGACCAACAAGACATGAACTTACTTAGAATAGACCAAAAGGAGACGAACTCCCTAGAACGGTCCAAAAGGAGACGAACACCGTTAGATTGGATCAAAAGGACACGAACTCCTTAGATTGAACCAACAGGAGACAAACTCCTTAGAAGGAACCAAAAGGAGACGAACTCTCTTAGTTTGGACCAAAAGGAGACGAACTCCTTAGATTGGACCAACAGGAGACGAACTACCATATATTGGTCCAAAAGGAGACGAACTCCTTAAAAGGGACCCAAAGTAGTGGAACTTACATAGGTTGGACCAAAAGGAGACAAACTCCTTAGATTGGACCAAAAGGAGACGAACTCCTTAGAAGGGACCAAAAGGAGACGAACTCTCTTAGATATGACCAAAAGGACACGAACTTCTTAGAAGGGACCAAAAGGAGACGAACCCCTTTCGATTGGACCAAAAGGAGACGAACTCCTTAGATTGGACCAACAGGAGATGAACGCACTTAGATTGGACCAACAAGACATGAACTTACTTAGAATTTACCAAAAGGAGACGAACTCCGTTAGATTGGACCAAAAGGAAACGAACTCCTTAGTTGGACCAACAGGAGACGAACTCCTTAGAAGGGACCAAAAGGAGACGAACTCTCTTAGATTGGACCAACAGGAGACGAACTACTTAGATGGGACCAAAAGGAGACGAACTCCCTCTTAGATTGGACATAAAAGAGGCGAACTCCTTAGAATGGCCAAAAGGAGACGAAATCCGGTAGATGCACCAAAAGGCGCCGAAACTCCTTAGACGGGGCCAAAGGAGACGAACTCCCATAGATTGGACCAAAAGGAGCGAACTCCTTCGAATGGACGAAAAGGAGACGAACTCCTTAGATTGGACCAACAGGAGACGAACTCACTTAGATTGGACCAAAAGGAGACGAACTGGTTAGATGGAACCAAAAGGAGACGAACTCCCTTAGATTGGACAAAAAGGAGACGAACTCTTTGGAATGGACCAACAGGAGATGAACTCCTTCGATTGGACCAAAAGGAGTAAGAATATTTAGTTGGACCAACAGGAGAGGAATCCACTAGATTGGACCAACAAGACAATGAAACTTACTCTAGGGACCAAAGAGACAAACTTGTAGAATGGGACCAAAGGAGACGAAACTCCCTTTAGATTGGACCCAACGGGAGACGAACGCCTTAGAATGGACCAACGGACGACTTGCTTAGGATGGTCCAAAAGGAGACGAATACTTAGATTGGACCAAAAAAGGAGACGAAGTCCCTTTAGAAGGGGACAAAAGGAGAGACTTTCTTAGATTGGACCAAAAGGAGACGAACTCCTTAGAAAGGATCAAAAGGAGACGAACTCCTTTAGATTGGACCAAAAGGAGACGAACTCATTAGAAGGGACCAAAATGAGACGAACTCCTTTAGATTGGACCAAAAGGAGACGAACTACTTAGATTGGAGCAAAGGGAGACGAACTCCTTAGAAGGGACCAAAAGGAGACGAAGTCCTTTCTATTGGACCAAAAGGAGACGAACTCGTTAGATTGGACCAACAGGAGATGAACTCACTTAGATTGGACCAACAAGACATGAACTTACTTAGAATGGACCAAAAGGAGACAAACTCCGTTAGAATGGACCAAAAGGAGACGACCTCCTTTCGATTGGACCAAAAGAAGACGAACTCCTTAGAATGGACCAACAGGAGACGAACTTACTTAGGTTGGACCAAAAGGAGACGAACTCCTTATATTGGACCAAAAGGAGACGAAATCCTTAGATTTGACCAATAGAAGACGAACTCCTTAGAATGGACCAACAGGGGGCAAACTTACTTAGGTTTGACCAAAAGGAGAGGAACTCCTTAGATTGGACCAAAGGCAACGAACTCCTTAGATTGGACCAACGGGAGACGAACTCCTTAGAATGGACCAACTGGAGACGAACTTACTTAGGTTGGACCAAAAGGAGTCGAACTCCTTAGAAGGGGTCAAAAAGAGATGAACTCCGATAGATTGGACCAAAAGGAGACTAACACCTTAGAATTGACCAAAAGGAGACGAACTCCATTAGATTGGACCAAAAGGACACGAACTCCGTTAGATTGGACCAAAAGGAGACGAACTCCTTAGATTGGACCAACAAGAGACGAACTCCTTAGAAGGGACCAAAAGGAGACGAACTTTCTTAGATTGGACCAAAGGGAGACGAACTCCTTAGAAAGAACCAAAAGTAGTCGAACTCCTCAGATTGGACCAACAGGAGATGAACTCCTTAGAATGGTCCAACAGGAGACTAACTTACTTAGGTTGGACCAAAACGAGACGAACTCCTTAGATTGGACCAAAAGGAGACGAACTCCATTAGGTTGGACCAAAAGGAGTCGAACACCTTAGAAGGGACCAAAACAAGACGGACTCCTTTAGATTGGACCAAAAAGAGACGAACTCCATTAGATTGGACCAAAAGGAGACGAACTCCGTTAGATTGGACCAAAAGGAAACGAACTCCTTAGATTGGACCAACAGGAGACGAACTCCTTAGAAGGGAGCAAAAGGAGACGAAGTTTCTTAAAAAGGACCAAAAGTAGTGGAACTCCTTAGATTGGACCAACAGGAGACGAACTCCTTAGAATGGACCAACAGGAGACGAACTTACTTAGGTTGGACCAAAAGGAGACGAACTCCTTAGATTGGACCAAAAGGCGATGAACTCCTTAGAAGGGACCAAAAGGAAACGAACTCCTTTCTATTGGACCAAAAGGAGACCAACTCCCTAGATTGGACCAACAGTAGACGAACTCACTTAGATTGGACCAACAAGACATGAACTTACTTAGAATAGACCAAAAGGAGACGAACTCCGTTAGATTGGACCAAAAGGAGACGAACTCCTTAGAAGGGACCAAAAGGAGAAGAACTCCCCAGAAGGGACCAAAAGGAGACGAACTCCTTTCGATTGGACAAAAGGAGACGAACTCCTTAGATTGGACCAACAGGAGATGAACGCACTTAGATTGGACCAACAAGACATGAACTTACTTAGAATTTACCAAAAGGAGAGGAACTCCGTTAGATTGGACCAAAAGGAAACGAACTCCTTAGATTGGACCAACAGGAGACGAACTCCTAAGGAGTT
Organism: Melaleuca alternifolia; assembly: GCA_019926035.1. Taxonomy (NCBI): domain Eukaryota; kingdom Viridiplantae; phylum Streptophyta; class Magnoliopsida; order Myrtales; family Myrtaceae; genus Melaleuca; species Melaleuca alternifolia. Next base: position 17,423 of record JAGKPW010001142.1, read on the forward strand.
CGTCTCCCTTTGGTCCAATCTAAGAAAGTTCGTCTCCTTTTGGTCCCTTCTAAGGACCAACAGGAGACGAACTACGTTAGATTGGACCAAAAGGAGATGAACTCCTTAGAAGGGACCAAAAGGAGACGAACTACGTTAGATTGGACCAAAAGCAGACGATCTCCTTAGATCTGACCAAAAGGAGACGAACTCCTTTGAATGGACCAACAGGAGACGAACTTACTTACGTTGGACCAAAAGGAGACGAAGTCCTTAGATTGGACCAAAGGGAGACGAACTCCTTGGAAGGGACCAAAAGGAGACGAACTCCTTTCGATTGGACCATAAGGAGACGAACACCTTAGATTGGACCAACAGGAGACGAACTCACTTAGACTGGACCAACAAGACATGAACTTACTTAGAATAGACCAAAAGGAGACGAACTCCCTAGAATGGTCCAAAAGGAGACGAACTCCGTTAGATTGGATCAAAAGGGGACAATCTAAGGGAGTTCATTTCCGGTGGGTCCAATCTAAGGAGTTCGTCTCCTTTCGGTCCAATCTAAGGAGGTCCTCTCCTTTTGGTCCAATCGAAGGGAGTTCGTCTCCTTTTGGTCCATTATAAGGAGTTCGTCTCCTCCCGGTCCAATCTAAGTATGTTTTTTTTTTTGGTAAAGTATCCAATCTAAATATGTTCGTCTCTTGTCAATCCAATCTAAGGGAGTTCGTTTCCGGTAAGTCCAATCTAAGGAGTTCGTCTCCTTTCGGTCCAATCTAAAAGAGTTCGTCTCTTTTGGGTCCAATCTAAGGAGTTCGTCTCCTTTTGGTCCATTTTGAAGAGTTCGTCTCCTTTTGGTCCATTCTAAGTAAGTTCGTCTCCTGTGGGTCCAATGTAAGGAGTTCGTCTCCTTTCGGTCCAATCTAAAGGAGTTTGTCTCCTTTGGGTCCAATCTAAGGAGTTCGTCTCCTTTTGGTCCATTCTAACTAAGTTCGTCTCATGTCGGTCCAATCTAGGGGAGTTCGTCTAAGGAGTTCGTCTCCTTTTGGTCCAATCTAAGGAGTTCGTCTCCTTTTGATCCATTCTTTGGGAGTTCTTCTCCTGTTGGTCCAATCTAAGGAGTTCGTCTCCTTTTGGTCCATTCTAAAGGAGTTCGTCTCCTTTTGGTCCAACCTAAGGGAATTCGTCTCCTTTTGGTCCATTCTAAGGAGTTAGTTATCCTTTGGTCAATCTACGCAGTGCGAGTCCTTTTGGTCCAACTAAGGGAGTTCGTCTCCTCTTGGTCCAATCTAAAGAGTTCGTTTCCTTTTGGTCCAATTTTAGGATGTTCGTCTCCTCATTGTCCAATCTAAGGAGTTCGTCTCCTTTGAGTGCAATCTAACCAAGATCGTCTCCTCTTGGTCCAATCTAAGGAGTTCGTCTCTCTTTGGTCCAATCTTAGGAAGGTCGTCTCCTCATGGTCCAATCTAAGGGAGTTCGTCTCCTTTTGTCTCTTTAAGGAGTCGTGTCCTTGGTCCATTCTAAAGTAAGTGTCCTCTCTTGTGGTTCCAATTCTAACGGAGTTAGTCTCCTTTTGTACATTCTAAGTAAGTTTCCCTCTTGGTGGTCAATATCAAGGGTTCTCTCCTGTTGGTCCAATCTAAGGGAGTTAGTCTGTTTGGTTACATTCTTAAGGAGGTCGTTCTCCTTTGGTCCTTTCTATGGAGTTCATTCTTTGTCATTCAAGTAAAGTTCGTCCATGTTGGTCAATCTAAGAGTTCCTCTCCCTTTTGGTCCAATCGAAGGGAGTTGTTCTCCTTTTGGTCCATTCTAAGGAGTTCGTCTCCACTCGGTCCAATCTAAGTATGTTTTTTTTTTTGGTAAAGTATCCAATCTAAGTATGTTCGTCTCTTGTCAATCCAATCTAAGGGAGTTCGTTTCCGGTGGGTCCAATCTAAGGAGTTCGTCTCCTTTCGGTCCAATCTAAGGTGTTCCTCTCCTTTTGGTCCAATCGAAGGGAGTTCGTCTCCTTTTGGTCCATTATAAGGAGTTCGTCTCCTCTCGGTCCAATCTAAGTATGCTTTTTTTTGGTAAAGTATCCAATCTAAGTATGTTCGTCTCTTGCCAATCCAATCTAAGGGAGTTCGTTTCCGGTGGGTCCAATCTAAGGAGTTCGTCTCCTTTCGGTCCAATGTAAAGGAGTTCGTCTCCTTTGGGTCCAATCTAAGGAGTTCATCTCCTTTTGGTCCATTTTGAAGAGTTCGTCTCCTTTTGGTCCATTCTAAGTAAGTTCGTCTCCTGTTGGTCCAATCTAAGGAGTTCGTCTCCTTTCGGTCCAAT
>JAGKPW010001143.1:0-20379 GCA_019926035.1 Melaleuca alternifolia
GGACCAAAATGAGACGAACTCTCTTAGATTGGACCAAAAGGAGACGAACTCCTTAGATTGGACCAACAGGAGACGAACTCCTCTAGATTGGATCAACAAGACACTAACTTACATAGGTTGGACCAAAAGAAGACGAACTCCCTGAGATTGCACCAACAAGAGATGAACTTAATTAGAATGGACCAAAATGAGACGAACTCCTAAGAATGGACCAAAAGGAGACGAACTTACTTAGATTACGCCAAAAGGAGATGAACTCCATAGATTGGCCCATCAGGAGATGAACTCCCTTGTATTGGACCAACGAGACTTGAACTTACTTAGGATAGACCAAAAGGAGACGAAGTCCTTAGCAGGGACCAAAAGGAGACGAACTCCCTTAGATAGGACCAAAAGGAGACGAACTCCTTAGATTGGACCAACAGAGACGAACTCCCTTCTATTGGACCGACAAGAGAGAAACTTACTTCAAATGGACCCAAAGGAGACGAACTCCTTAGAAGGGACCAAAAGGAGACGAACTCCCTTAGATTGGACCAACAAGAATTGAACTTACGTAGGATGGACCAAAAGGAGACAAACTCCTTAGAAGGGACCAAAAGGAGACGAACTCCCTTAGATTAGTCCTAAAGGAGACGAACTCCCTAGATTGGACCAACAGGAGACGAACTCCCTTATATTGGACCAACAAGAGAGGAACTTACTTAGAATCGACCAAAAGGAGACGAACCCCTTAGATTGGACCAAAAGCAAACGAACTCCTTAGATTGGACCAACAGGAGACGAACTCCCTTATATTGGACCAACAAGAGAGGAACTTACGTAGAATGGACCAAAAGGAGACGAACTCCTTAGATTGGACCAACAGGAGACGAACTTACTTAGAATGGACCAAAAGGAGACAAACTCCTCAGAATGGACCAAAAGGAGACGAACTCCTTAGATTGGACCCAAAGGAGACGAACTCCTTTAGATTGGACCGAAAGGAGACGAACTCCTTAGATTGGACCCACAGGAAACGAACTCCCTTAGATTGCATCGACAAGCAACGACCTTACTTAGATTAGACCAAAAGTAGACGAATTCCTTAGAATGGACCAAAAGCAGACGAACTCCTTAGATTGGACCAACAGGAGACGAACTCCCTTAGATTGTTACAAAAGGAGACGAACTCCTTAGTATGGACCAAAATGAGACGAACTCCCTTCGATTGGACCAACAAGAGGACAATACTTAGAATGGACCAAAAGGAGGAAGATCCTTCGAATGGACCCAAAATGAGCGAAATCCTTTAGTTGGCAACAGGAGACGAACTCTCCTAGATTGGACCAAAAGGAGACGAACTCATAGAAGAACAGAGGAGACGAACTCCCATAGGTTGGACCAAAAAGGATCGAATTCTTTAGATTGGACAACGGGGACGAAACTCCCGTAATTGACCAACAAGGACGAAATTACTTAGACTGGGACAAAAGGAGACGAACGCCTTAGAAGAGACAAAAAGAGAAGAATCCCAGAAGCACCCAAAAGGAGACGAAATCCTAGAATGTACCAACAGGGGACGAACTCCCTTAGATTGGACCAACAGGAGACGAACTCCCCTAGATTGGACCAAAAGGAGACGAACTCCTTAGAATGGACCAAGAGGAGACGTACTCCCTTAGGTTGGACCAAAAGGAGTCGAACTCCTTAGATTGGCCAACCAGGGGACGAACTCCCATAGATTTGACAAACAAGAGACGAACTTAATTAGAATAGACCGAAAGGAGGCGAACTCCTTAGAAGAGACCAAAAGGAGACGAATTGCTTAGATTAGTGCAACAGGAGACGAACTCACTTAGATTAGACCAGCAAGACATGAACTTATTTAGAATGGACCAAAAGGAGACGAACTCCTTAGATTTGTCAAACAGGAGGCCAAGTCCCTTAGATTGGACCAAAAGGTGACGAACTCTTTAGATTGGACCAACAGGAGACGAACTCCCTTAGATTGGAGCAAAAGCAAACAAACTCGTTAGAATGGACCAACAGGAGACGAACTCCATTAGATTGGATCAAGAAGAGACGAACTTACTTAGATTGGACCAAAAGGAGACGAACTCCTTAGATTGGACCAACAAGAGAGGAACTCACTCAGATTGGACCAAATGGAGACGAACTCAATAGATTGCACCAACATGAGACGAACTACCTTAGATTAGACCACACGGAGATGAACTCCCATAGATTGGAACAAAAGGAGACGAACTCTTTCAATTGGACCAACAGGAGACGAACTCCCTTAGATTGGACCAAAAGGAGACGATCTCCTTAGATTGGACCAACAGGAGAAGAACTCCCTTAGATTGGACCAACAAGACATGAACTTACTTTGAATGGACCTAAAGAAGACGAACTCCATAAAAGGGAGCAAAAGGAGACGAACTCCCTTAGATTAGACCAAAAGGAGACGAACTCCTTATATTGGACCAACCGGAGACGAACTCCGTAGAATGGACGAAAGGAGACGAACGCCCTTAGATTGGACTAAAAGGAGACGAAGTCCTTAGATTGGACCATAGGGAGACGAACTCCCTTAGATTGGACCAACAGGAGACGAACTCCCTTAGATTGGACCAAAAGGAGACGAACTCCCTTAGATTGGACCAACAGGAGACGAACTCCCTTAGATTGGACCAAAAGGAGACGAACTCCTTATATTGGACTAAAGGGAGACGAACTCCCTTAGATTGGACCAACAAAGATAAACTTACTTAAATTGGACAAAAAGGAGACGAACCCCTTAGATTGGATGGACAGGAGGCGAAATGTTTTAGATTGGACCAAAAGGACACGAACTCCTTACACTGGACGAATGGCCGACGAACTCCCTTAGATTGGACCAAAAGAAGATGAATTCCTTAGATTTGTCAAACAGGAGGCCAAGTCCCTTAGATTTTACCAAAAGGAGACGAACTCCTTAGATTGGACCAACAGGTGACAAACACCTCTAGATTGGTTCAACAAGACACGAACTTACATAGGTTGGACCAAAAGGAGACGAACTCCCTTAGATTGCACCAACAAGAGATGAACTTACTTAGAATGGACCAAAATGAGACGAACTCCTTAGAATGGACCAAAAGGAGACGAGCTTACATAGATTGGACCAAAAAGAGATGAACTCCATAGATTGGCCTAATAGGAGACGAACTCCCTTATATTGGAACAACAAGACTTGAACTTACGTAGGATGGAACAAAAGGAGACGAACTCCCCTTAGATTGGACCAAAAGGAGACGAATTCCTTAGATTGGACCAACAGGAGACGAACTCCCTTATATTCGACTAACAAGAGAGGAACTTACTTAGAATGGACTAAAAGGAGCCGAACTCCTTAGAATTGATCAAAAGGAGACGAACTTGCTAGGATTGGACCAAAAGGAGATGAACTCCATAGATTGGCCCAAGAGGAGATGAACTGCCTTAGATTGGACCAACAAGAATTGAACTTACTTAGGATGGACCAAAAGGAGACGAACTCCTTAGAAGGGACCAAAAGGAGACGAACTCCCTTAGATTGGTCCAAAAGGAGACGAACTCCTTAGATTGGACCAAAAGGAGACGAACTCCTTATTTGGACCAATAAGAGAGGAACTTACTTAGAATGAACCAAAATGAGACGAACTACTTAGAATGGACCAAAAGGAGACGAACTTACTTAGATTGGACCAAAAGGAGATGAACTCCATAGATTGGCCTAACAGGAGATGAACTCCCTTTTATTGGACCAACAAGACTTGAACTTACTTAGGATGGACCAAAAGGGGACGAACTCCTTAGAAGGGACAAAAAGGAGACGAAATCCCTTAGATAGGAGCAAAAAGAGATGAATTCTTTAGATTTGTCAAACAGGAGACCAAGTCCCTTAGATTGGACCAAAAGGAGACGAACTTACTTAGAATGGACCAACAGGAGACAAACTCCCTTAGATTGGACCAAAAGCAAGCGAACTTGTTAGATTGGACCAACAGGAGATGCGCTCCATTAGATTGGATCAACAAGAGACGAACATACTTAGATTGGACCAAAAGGAGACGAACTCCTTAGATAGGACCAACAAGAGAGGAACTCCCTTAGATTGGACCAAAAGGAGACGAACTCTTTAGATTGCACCAACATGAGACGAACTACCTTAGATTGGACCACACGGAGATGAACTCCCATAGATTGGAACAAAAGGAGACGAACTCTTTCAATTGGACCAACAGGAGACGAACTCCCTTAGATTGGACCAAAAAGAGACGATCTCCTTAGATTGGACCAACAGGAGAAGAACTCCCTTAGATTGAACCAACAAGACATGAACTTACTTTGAAAGGACCAAAAGAAGACGAACTCCATAGAAGGGACCAAAAGGAGACGAACTCCCTTAGATTAGACCAAAAGGATACAAACTCCTTATATTGGACCAACCGGAGACGAACACCGTAGAATGGACCAAAAGGAGACGAACTCCCTTAGATTGGACTAAAAGGAGACGAACTCCTTAGATTGCACCAAAGGGAGACGAACTCCCTTAGATTGGACCAACAGGAGATGAACTCCCTAGACGGGACCAAAAGGAGAGGAACTCCCTTAGATTGGACCAAAAGGAGACGAACTCCTTAGATTGGATCGACAGGAGACGAACTCCCTTATATTGGACCAACAAGAGAGGAACTTACTTAGAATGGACCCAAAGGATCCAAACTCCTTAGATTGGACCAATAGAAGACGAACTCCCTTAGATTGGACCAAAAGCAGACGAACGCCTTAGATTGGACCAACAGGAGATGAACACCTTTTGATTGGATCAACAAGAGACGAACTTACTTAGATTGGACCAAAAGGAGACGAACTCCTTAGATTGGACGAACGGACGATGAACTCCCTTAGATTGGACCAAAAGATGACGAACTCCTTACATTGGACCAAAAGGAGACGAACTCCTTAGATTGGACCAACAGGATACGAACTCCCTTATATTGGACCAACAAGAGAGGAACTTAATTAGAATGGACCAAAATGAGACGAACTCCTAAGAATGGACCAAAAGGAGACGAACTTACTTAGATTACACCAAAAGGAGATGAACTCCATAGATTGGCCCAACAGGAGATGAACTCCCTTGTATTGGACCAACGAGACTTGAACTTACTTAGGATAGACCAAAAGGAGACGAACTCCCTCAGATAGGACCAAAAGGAGACGAACTCCTTAGATTGGACCGACAGAGACGAACTCCCTTTTATTGGACCGACAAGAGAGGAACTTACTTAGAAGGGACCAAAAGGAGACGAACTCCCTTAGATTGGACCAACAAGAATTGAACTTACGTAGGATGGACCAAAAGGAAACGAACTCCTTAGAAGGGACCAAAAGGAGACGAACTCCCTTAGATTAGTCATAAAGGAGACGAACTCCTTAGATTGGACCAACAGGAGACGAACTCCCTTATATTGGACCAACAAGAGAGCAACTGACTTAGAATCGACCAAAAGGAGACGAACTCACTTAGATTGGACCAACAGGAGACGAACTCACTTAGATTGGACCAACAGGAGACGAACTCACTTAGATTGGATCAACGAGAGACGAACTCACTAAGATTGGACCAAAAGGAGACGAACTCCTTAGATTGGACCAACAAGAAACGAACTCCCTTATATTGGACCAACAAGAGAGGAACTTACTTAGAATGGACCAAAAGGAGACGAACTCCTTAGAATGGACCAACATGAATTGAACTTACTTAGGATGGACCAAAAGGAGACGAACTCCTTATAAGGGACCAAAAGGAGACGAACTCCCTTAGATTGGTCCAAAAGGAGACGAACTCCTTAGATTGGACCAAAAGGAGACGAACTCCTTAGATTGGACCAAAAGGAGACGAACTCCTTCGATAGGACCAAAAGTAGACGAACTTCCAAAGATTGGACCAAAAGGAGGCGAACTCCTTAGAGGGACCAACAGGAAGACGAACTCCTTATATGGGAAACGACGAGAGAGGACTACTAGATATGGACCAAAAGGCGGACGAACCCCTCCTTAGATTGGACCAACAGGGAGAAGAACTCCCTAGATTGGAACAAAAGAAGGACGAAAAATCCTAGATTGGACGAACATGAGACGAACTCCCTTATATTGGATCCACAAGAGACAACTTACTTAGATTGGACCAAAAGGAGACGAACTCATTAGATTGGACCAACAGGAGACGAACTCCCTTAGATTGGACCAAAAGGAGACAAACTCTTGAGATTGCACCAACAGGAGACGAACTCCCTTAGATTGGACCAAAAGGAGACAATCTCCTTAGATTGGACCAACAGGAGAGAAACTCTCTTAGATTGGACCAACAAGACATGAACTTACTTAGAATGGACCAAAAGGAGATGAAGTCCCTTAGATTGGACCAACAAGACTTGAACTTACTTAGGATGGACCAAAAGGAGACGAACTCCTTAGAAGGGACCAAAAGGAGATGAACTCCCTTAGATTGGACCAACAAGAGAGGAACTTACTTAGAATGGACCAAAAGGAGACGATCTCCTTTGATAGAACCAAAACGAGACGAACACCCTTATGTTGGACCAACAAGAGAGGAACTTACTTAGAATGGACCAAAAGGAGACGAACTCCTTAGATAGGACCAACAGGAGACGAACTCCCTCAGATTGTACCAAAAGCAGACGAACTCCTTAGATTAGACCAACATACTGAGATTGGACCAAAAGGAGACGAACCCCTTAGATTGGACCAACATTAGATGAACTCCCATAGATTGGACCAACAAGACATGAACTTACTTAGAATGGACCAAAAGGAGACGAACTCCCTAGAAGGGACCAAAAGGAGACGAATTGCCTTAGATTGGACAAAAAGGAGACGAACTCGTTAGAAGGGACAAAAAGGAGACGAACTCCCTTAGATTGGACCAAAAGGAGACGAACTCCTTAAATTGGCCCAACAAGAGATGAACTCACTTTGATTGGACCAACGGCTGACTAACTAACGTAGATTGTTCAAAAAGAAGACGAACTCCTTAGATTGGCCCAACAGGAGATGAACTCCCTTAGATTGGACCAACAGCTGACTAAGTTACTTAGATTGTACAAAAAGGAGACGAACTCCTTAGAAAGGACCAAAAGGAGATGAATTCCCCTTAGATTAAACCAAAAGGAGACGAACTCCTTAGATTGGACCAACAGGAGACGAACTCCCTTGTATTGGACCAACAAGAGAGGAACTTACTTTGAATGGACCAAAAGGAGACGACCTCCTTAGAAGGGACCAAAATGAGACGAACTCTCTTAGATTGGACCAAAAGGAGACGAACTCCTTAGATTGGACCAACAGGAGACGAACTCCTCTAGATTGGATCAAGAAGACACTAACTTACATAGGTTGGACCAAAAGAAGACGAACTCACTGAGATTGCCACCAACAAGGAGATGAACTCAATTAGAATGGACCAAAATGAAGACCGAAACTCCTAAGAATGGACCAAAAGGAGACGAACTACTTGATTACGCCAAAAGGAGATGAAACTCCATAGATTGGCCCTCAGGAGAGAACGCCATGTATTGGACCAAAGAGACTTGAAAATTACTTAGGATAGACCAAAGGAGACGAAGACCTTCGCAGGGACAAAAAGGGACGGAATCCCTTAGATAGGACAAAAAGACGAACTCCTAGATTGGCCAACAGAGACGAACTCCCTTTATGGAGACGACAAGAGAGAACTTACTTCAAAGGACCCAAAGGAGACGAACTCCTTAGAAGGGACCAAAAAGGAGACGAACTCCCTTAGATTGGGACCAAACAAGAATTGAATCCCCCCCTACGCTAGGATGGACCAAAAGAGACCAAACTCCTTAGAAGGGACCAAAAGGAGATGAACTCCTTTAGATTGGACCATAAGGAGACGAACTCCTTAGATTGGACCAACAGGAGACGAACTCCCTTATATTGGACCAACAAGAGAGCAACTGACTTAGAATCGACCAAAAGGAGACGAACCCTTTAGATTGGACCAAAAGCAAACGAACTCCTTAGATTGGACCAACAGGAGACGAACTCCCTTATATTGGACCAACAAGAGAGGAACTTACGTAGAATGGACCAAAAGGAGACGAACTCCTTAGATTGGACCAACAGGAGACGAACTTACTTAGAATGGACCAAAAGGAGACAAACTCCTCAGAATGGACCAAAAGGAGACGAACTCCTTAGATTGGACCCAAAGGAGACGAACTCCTTTAGATTGGACCGAAAGGAGACGAACTCCTTAGATTGGACCCACAGGAAACGAACTCCCTTAGATTGCATCGACAAGCAACGACCTTACTTAGATTAGACCAAAAGTAGACGAATTCCTTAGAATGGACCAAAAGCAGACGAACTCCTTAGATTGGACCAACAGGAGACGAACTCCCTTAGATTGGACCAAAAGGAGACAATCTCCTTAGATTGGACCAACAGGAGAGAAACTCCCTTAGATTGGACCAACAAGACATGAACTTACTTAGAATGGACCAAAAGGAGCAGAATCCTTAGAATGGGACCAAAAGGAGACGAACTCCTTAGATTGGATAAAAAGGGGACGAACTCCTTAGATTGGACGAACGGACGATGAACTCCCTTAGATTGGACCAAAAGAAGTAGAACTCCTTAGATTGGACCAACAGGAGGCGAATTCCCTTAGATTGGACCAAAAGGAGACGAACTCCTTATTTTGGACCAACAGGAAAAAACTCCCTTAGATTGGACCAACAGTAGATGAACTAACTTAGAATGGACCAAAAAGAGACGAACTCCTTAGAATTAGAACAACAGGAGACGAACTAGGTTAGATTGGACCAAAAGGAGACGAACTCCTTAGATTGGACCAAGAGGAGACGAACTTCGTAAGATTGGACCAAAAGGAGACGAACTCCTTAGAATGTACCAAGAGGAGGAAAATCCTTAGTGGCCAAAAGGAGTCGAACCTCATTAGATTCGACAACCAGGGGACGAACGCCAATAGATGACAAAAAAGAGACGAAACTTAATTAGAATAGACCGAAAGGAGGCAACTCCTTAGAAGAGACAAAAAGGAGACGAATGCTTAGTTTAGGCAACAGGAGAACGAACTCACTTAGACTTAGACCGAAGACAGAACTTATTTAGAATGGACGCAAACGGAGACGAAAAAAAAAAAACTCATTCGATTGGACCAACAGGAGAGAACTCACTTAAGATTAAATCACAAGAGACGAAAATTCACTTAGATTGGACCAAAAGGAGACGAACTCCTTAGATTGGCCCAACAGGAGATGAACTCACTTAGATTGGACCAACGGCTGACTAACTTACTTAGATTGTTCAAAAAGGAGACGAACTCCTTAGATTGGAGCCAAAGGAGACGAACTCCGTTAGATTGGATCAACAAGAGGCAAACATACTGAGATTGGACCAAAAGGAGATGAACTCCTTAGATTGGCCCAACATGAGATGAACTCCCTTAGATTGGACCAACAAGAGAGGAACTTACTTAGAATGGACCAAAAGGAGACGAACTCCTTAGAATGGACCAAAAGGAGACGAACTTGCTGAGATTGGACCAAAAGGAGATGAACTCCATAGATTGGCCCAACAGGAGATGAACTCCCTTAGATTGGACCAACGGTTGACTAACTTACTTAGATTGTTCAAAAAGGAGACAAACTCCTTAGATTGGACCCAAAGGAGACGAACACCCTTTGATTGGATCAACAAGAGGCGAACATACTGAACTTAGACCAAAAGGAGACGAACTCCTTAGATTGGACCAACATTAGATGAACTCCCCTAGATTGGACCAACAAGACATGAACTTACTTAGAATGGACCAAAAGGCGACGAACTCCGTTAGATTGGACCAAAAGGAGACCAAGGGGACCACCAAAAGGAGACGAACTCCCTTATATTAGACCAAACGGAGACGAACTCCTTAGAATTGACCAAAATGAGATGAACTCCCTTAGATTGGACCAAAAGGAGACAAACTCCTTAGATTGGCCCAACAAAAGATGAACTCCCTTACATTGGACCAACGGCTGACTAACTTACTTAGATTGTTCAAAAAGGAGACGAATTCCTTAGATTAGCCCAACAGGAGATGAACTCCCTTAGATTGGACCAACGGCTAACTAACTTTCTTAGATTGTACAAAAAGGAGACGAACTCCTTAGATTGGACCCATAGGAGATGAACTCCTTAGATTAGACCAACAGGAGGCGAACTCACTTAGATTGGACCAACAAGACATGAACTTACTTAGAATGGACCAAAAGGAGACAAACTCCTTAGATTGGACCAATAAGAGACGAACTTACTTAGAATGGACCAAAATTGGACGAACTCCATAGAATGGACCAAAAGTAGGTGAACTCCCTTAGATTGGACCAAAAGGAGACGAACTCCTTAGATTGGCCCAACAAAAGATGAACTCCCTTACATTGGACCAACGGCTGACTAACTTACTTAGATTGTTCAAAAAGGAGACGAACTGCTTAGATTGAACCCAAAGGAGACGAACTCCTTTTGATTAGATCAACAAGAGGCGAACATACTTAGATTGGACCAACAAGACATGAACTTACATAGAATGGACCAAATGGAGAGAAACACCTTAGAAGGGACGAAAAGGAGGCGAACTCCCTTAGATTGGACCAAAAGGAGACGAACTCCTTAGATTGGCCCAACAGGAGATGAACTCCCTTAGATTGGATCAACGGCTGACTAGCTTACTTAGATTGTTCAAAAAGGAGACGAACTCCTTAGATTGGACGCAAAGGAGACGAACTCCCTTTGAGTGGATCAACAAGAGGCGAACACACTGAGATTGGACCAAAAGGAGACGAACTCCTTAGATTGGACCAACAGGAGAGGAACTCCCTTAAATTGGATCAACAAGAGACGAACTGACTTAGATTGGAACAAAGGGAGACGAACTCCTTAGATTTAGTCCAACAGGAGACGATTTCACTTAGATTGGACCAACAAGACATGAACTTACTTAGAATGGACCAAAAGGAGATGAATTCCTTAGAATGGACAAATAGGAGACGAGACTCCTTTAGATTGGACCAAAAGAGAGGAACTCCCTTAGATTGGACCAAAAGGAGACGAACTCCTTAGAATGGACCAAAAGGAGACGAACTCCCTTAGATTAGACCAACAGGAGACGAACTCTCTTAAATTGGACAAAAAGGAGACGAACACCTTAGAAGGGACCAAAAGGAGATGAACTCCCTTAGATTGGATAAAATGGAGCCGAACTCCTTGGATTGGGCCAACAGGAGACGAACTCCCTTAGATTGGACCAAAAGGAGACGAACTCCTCAGAATGGAAATGGAATGGAAAGATTGCACAGAGCCATTTTTCCCCCACAGGTACTATTCACTTTAACGCTCTCTAGCTTGGCACTGTGCATGGCTTGGTTCGTGTGCTGATTCGAACGCTCCTCTGGCTTTGATCGTTTGATTGCTGGTTGGGATGGAAGAATCACTTCAACTTGCCCTTCAGTACAGCTCGTGGTTTCCTTCTTCTCGATTTACTTGACTTGATCGGCTCTTCTCAGCTAGGGCTTTGAAACTCGATTTTCTCTCGATTGGCTGCATGGGTGAGGCCCTACGAAGTTGCTCCCAGCTCGCCTGTGTGTTCTGATGGTCTCCAGTTGAGGTATTTCAGCTCCTTTCTCCCTTGCATTACGATTTTCAACTGATTCGTGGAATCTGGATTTTCGGAGCACTGTTCATTGAAGATCCACTGTTCATGTTCATCGTGAATCAATGGATTAAGCTGATTATGTGACTCTGCTAGCTTCTTGGGTACTCTGTGGCCTCCGTTGTGCACTAACATTATTGATGTATGGTCGGTGAACTTCTGGAGGATGTCGGGTTTTCTGGATTTCTGGGTTTCACGTACTGTTCATCGAAGAACCTATTAGTAGGTGGGAGTATAGTGGCGTGGAGCTGTTCGTGGTTTCTATGCTGAGTTCGTGGGTTACCTTTGGGTGATGGAAAAACACGAGGCCATTGAGATGCAGTCCCTAACCTCGGCACCCCCTCCTCACAAAGAGGGGGGAGAAATTAGTGTGTCCACTCATGTTGGTCCTTCTACGGTGAGAGGTAGGAAGGCCAGAGCAAAAGCAGATTGGCTAGGAGAGTGGAAGTGTTGCCTCCTTCTACGGAATTCTCAGCCCCTCCATCGGACTCCTTAAATGATCAGGCTCGTCTGGGTGCTTCCTCTGCTCCATGTCCGAATATGGTCAGGGGAAAAGGTGTGCTTCAACCTCAACCACAACGGTTTTCTCCTTCTAAATTGGCTGGTGATGGTGCTATAAGACGTAAGTCGATATCTCAGAGTCGTGGTCATTCTAGAAGTAAATTCAGGGACGATTCTACAGGGGCAGGTTCCAAATGGCCTCCTTCACAGCCCATGGCTGCACCGGGTGCTGCTGATGGTGTTCGAGATAAGACTAAGATCCCCCAACAAAAGTCCTGGGCTAATGTGGCTCGGGCTACTACTGCTATAGGGTATGATCTGTCCTTTATACCCCCTTCTTTTAATAACGGTAAACCATGTGTGCATATTTTTGAGGAGATCCTTCAAGCCACGGATAGGGTGTTGCACGAATCGGTGGTGGGTTATCTCGTTGGGAAGAAACTACCATTTAAACTGATTGAAGCTGCGCTAAAACATTTGTGGGGAAATTTCTTGGTAGATATGAAGGCCAACGATGATGGCTTCTTCTCTTTTCACATCCCGGATGCGGAATTTCCGTAGGAAAATCTTGGAGAGAGGACCCACACGATGGCAAGGATCCCTCTAGTTCTTCAACAATGGCATCCTATGCTAGTGCTAAAAAAAGAAAGACATGATAAAGTCCCGGTATGGGTTAAGCTCAGGAACCTACCTTATTCTGCTTGGTCCTCGAAGGGTATTAGTGCTATTGCTAGCACACTTGGCAAGCCCCTCTATGTTGATCAACATACACAACATAGGAGAGTCATTTCTTTTGCACGTGTTTGTGTGGAGATTAGTGCAAAAAATCCCATCTATGACTCGATTTCAGTCTTTCAGGATGATGAGGAGATTATAGTTACCGCAGAGTATGAATGGAAACCACTCCTCTGTCCTAAATGTGAAACTTTCGGACATAGATGTCCTGAGTTGAAGTCGACAGCTCCTGAGGATGTCTCGGCTTCTCGGGAGGAACATATAGTCCCAATTAATGTTCAGCCAACTCCAACTCCATTGGGTGACACGGCTAAGTCACAAACTGATTAGACTACGGTCCACTCCAAGCATACCAAGAAGAAGGCCGCCACTGCTGAGTTGTTACCTCCAGAGCAAAGGGCTAATCCTTTGATCCCCACGACACCTAGCTCGCACCATTCTGTCTCCTCTCACAATGAGACCCAACGAATTGATGTACATCCTACGAGCTGCCCAGCATCCATTCCTTCTCCTTGCGTATCCAATGAGGACTCGGCTGAGGCTTCTAAGGCGCTGAGTTCATTACCCGATAGTTGTGATGATACCTCCTCCACGGACTCCTCTCACGAATTATTTCAAGTGGTAAACCCTAAGCTAAATTTTGTAGTTGGTGCACTTTTGAGGAGTGGGAAAGCACTCCACAATGATGAACACCCCCTGATGCCGTGAGTACTCCTATTGTTGCTTGTTCCCCTCCTTCTGTGGAGGTGCTGAAAAAATCCACAACCAAGAAGAAAGGTCGCAGTGCCAAAAGGAGGTAAGTCCCTCTCCTCCTAGCAACTTGTAAATATGATTTTGGGTGCTTGGAATATCAGGGGTCTATGTGATCCTGTTAAACAAGCAGAAGTCAGGTTTCTTGTACGGTCTAATAACCTTCTTTGTATTGGTATATTGGAAACCAAGGTCAACCCCGGAAATTTTGGTGAAATCTCTTCAAACTTGATTCCGGGCTGGACTTGGAAGTCAAATTACGATTATTCTGACCTTGGGCGCATATGGATCGGTTGGGATCCGCAGCATGTTTGGTTTGATCTCATAGCTTCTTCGCCGCAAGCTATGCATGGGTTCATTCGCCTTGTTGACTCGACTACGTTTTTTGCCATCTCTTTTGTATATGCTGGTCATACCTTTGTGGATAGGCGCTTGCTATGGACTGATTTGGCCTCGAGAAAGAATTCTTTTCTGGACACACCGTGGGTTGTACTTGGTGACTTCAATGCCATTCGATTCCCATCCGATCGTGAAGGGGGAACTCTAGCTTGGCCACCGTCTTTTGATGAGTTCCACTCTTGCTTGTTGGAGGCTGAACTAGACGCTCAGGTATATCGGGAGGAGATTCACTTGGGCTGCTTATGAAGGTCCCAATCGCATACAGAGGAAAATAGATAGAGTTCTTGTTAACCCCAAATGGGCTATGGATTTCAGTTACTCGGAAGCAACTTTTCTATCACCTGGTATCTCGGATCATACACCCATGGTGGTGAGAGTTTTGCCTTCAATCCAGGTCAGAAAACCTTTTAAATTCTACAACTTCTGGATGTCAGATCCTGGGTTCTTGCCTTTGGTATCTCAGATTTGGGAGCTTGATGTTAGAGGATCACCGATGTTCCAGCTATGCACCAAACTGAAACTATTAAAAGCTAAGCTTAAAGTGTTCAACCGACAGTCCTATTCTGATATTTCTAGACGCACTTTGCTAGCTAGACAAAGCCTGAAGTCTATTCAAGACAATCTTATGCAAGATCCGACCAACTCCCTACTTGCACTAGAGGAGAAGACTGCTGGTGATTTATTTTATAGCCTGCGCCTCCAGGAGGAACTTTTCTACAAGCAGAAATCTAGAATCCGCTGGCTTCAAGAGGGAGACCGTAACACTAAGTTCTTTCATTATTCTGTGAAGAGGAGGCAGCTCAATAACAGAATTTTATCAATCATTGATGATTCTGGCTCTCGGACTTCTTCGGCGAATCAAGTAGTTGAGGCATTTGTGAATTATTATAAACATCTTTTCGAGAGCCCTCCTCATATGTCGCCCCGTCCCTCGACACAGAATGTTGCCGTCCATTTAAGAAGTAAGTTAAACACTTCTCAGTTGACTATTCTTACTTCTCCTTACACGGAACAAGAAGTACGTGCCACTTTATTCTCCTTGACCTCTGGGAAGGCCCCGGGACCAGACGGATTCAATGCTGATTTTTTTAAGAGATCTTGGGATGTTGTTGGTGAGTTAGTTACCTCCGCTATTTTAGAATTCCTTAACTCCGGAAACTTGCTACGCCAACTCAATACCACTATTATTGCATTAATTCCCAAGTGCTCTAATGCCTCCTTAGTAAGTGATTTCAGGCCTATTGCTTGCTGCAACACCATTTACAAATGTATCACCAAAATCTTGGCGAATCGGCTTGCTAAGGTACTCCCCTCTCTCATTGACGGGTCTCAAGCGGCTTTTGTAAAAGGGAGGAAAATCTCGGATAACATCTTGCTAGCCCAACAAGAACTCTTTGCTGGTTTCCATCATGACAAATACTCTCCAAAGTGTGCGATCAAGGTCGACTTCAAGAAAGCTTACGATACGGTGGATTAGGCCTTCCTAGAGGCGACCCTCATTGGTTTCGGTTTCCCGATGCAATTCATTAAATTGATGATGGTATGTGTCCGAACCCCAAAATTTTCTATATCAATCAATGGTGAGTTGCATGGTTTCTTCTCAAGTTCAAGAGGACTAAGACAAGGCAATCCCCTCTCTCCATATTTTTTTACTTTGGTCATGGAAGTATTCTCTGGGCTTATATCCACTACAACTGCATGTCCTCAGTTTAACTACTATTGGCGATGTAAATCCACGAAGTTGACCCATCTCTTCTTTGCTGATGATGTCTTGCTATTTTGCCGAGTTGATATGGCTTCAGTCTCTTGCTTGAAGTCTGCACTTGACACATTCTCGGAGTGGTCGGGCCTTTTCCAAACTCTTCTAAGAGTGAGGTATATATTTCAGGTAACTCTATTTCTTCACAAGACATCATTGGTCTTTTGAACTTTAGGGTGGGATCCTTACCTTTTCGATATCTTGGAGTGCCCGTGGTAGCAACTAGACTTGGGAAAGCCGATTGTGTCTCTTTGGTGAACTCCATCACCAAGAGAGTTCAATCTTGGACTCAACGGTTTCTATCATTTGCTCGCCGTCTCCAATTGGTTAAATCTGTCCTCCATGCAATTCAAGTCTATTGGTCCAATATTTTCATCTTACCTGTTTCGGTTCTGGATTGCATTGAGAAGATCATTAGGCAGTTCTTGTGGAAAGGCCCTTCCTTAGGCCCCGAGGGTGTAAAAGTCTCATGGCATGATGTATGCTTCCCAAAAGAAGAGGGAGGACTCGGTATAAGGCACCTAAAACAAAGCAACAAAGCTTCCATGCTCAAACATATTTGGGCCCTTTTCTCGGACAAAGAATCGCTCTGGTGCATTTGGATACATTCTAATTTCATCAAGAACCGGAGTTTTTGGGAGGTACGTAGACCTACGTTCTGTTCTTGGTCTTGGAAGAAGATCATTGACTTAGGGAAAGAATTCAGACATATGTTTCACTGGCGTGTGGGGGATGGGCTTTCTATTTCCTTATGGTTCGATGCTTTTCATCCAAATGGCCCGCTCAATATGTTGTTTAGTAACCGACAAATTTATCTGTTGGGTTACCCAAGAGATGCCTCACTTGCTGAATTACTAGATAACCGGGCTCCTAATTCGAATCTTATGGAGACATTGATTGATTGGGGGGCTGACCTCCCTACACCTACTGCTCATCCAGATCGGTTTTTGTGGAAAGGTTCAAATTCTGGAAAATTTTCGTCTTCTTCAGCTTGGGAAGCTATAAGACCGAAGAAACCTCGGGTTCATTGGTTCGAATTTATTTGGGATTCATCCATCGCCCCTACACACCAATTCCTCCTATGGTTGATGACAAAAAGAAGACTCCCTACCCAGGTTTTTCTTCTAACTTATGGTAGAATCACTAATGCTACGTGTGCATTTTGCCATCTAAGGCCGGACTCGATTGACCATCTTTTCTTTGGATGTCCCATAACTAAACACTTAGCCCTTTTTTGGTCGCGGAATTGTCTTCTTGATTGGCAAGAGGGTGGCTGGAATACCACCCTTAATTGGGCTATTACTCATATATCCGACAATCAATTTTCCCAAAAGATTGCGAGGTTCGCTCTTGGAGCGGTGTGCCACATCATTTGGAAGTCTAGGACCTACATCTTATTCAGGAACTGCGACAGTTTCCTCCCGGCAATGAAGATGCGACTTTTGAAACTTGTCAAGGACTTCGCTAGAACTCAGAAGAATGTCATTGACACTACTAGGAATAGAAGAATTCAGCATAATTGGGGCTTGGATGACTCCATTTTTTTGTAATTGACTTGTGTTTTGCCCTTTTTGTTGGTACCTTCTAGTCTTTGAGATTCATGGTACTCCTCCACTTAGCTCATTTAGAGTGTAAGTGTAGGTCTGTAGTACCGGTCTCTCCCTTTCATCTTATCTCCTCCTTATGTCCATCTTCTAGTTTCTGAGACTCACGATACTCCTTCACTTAGCTCACATGAGTGTAAGTGTAGGTTTGTAGTATCGGTTTCTCCATCTCATGTACTTTTGGCTCTAAAGATCAATATACTTTTACCCTACCAAAAAAAAAAAAAACTCCTCAGAATAGGCCAAAAGGAGACGAACTCCCTTAGGTTGGACCAAAACGAAAGGAACTCCTTAGATTGGACCAACAGGAGACGAACTCCCTTAGATTGGACCAATAAGAGAGGAACTTACTTAGAATGGACCAAAAGGAGACGAACTCCCTTAGATTGGACCAAAGAGACGAACTCCATAGAATGGACCAAAAGGAGACGAACACCCTTAGATTGGAGCAAAAGGAGACGACTTCCTTAGAATGGACCAAAAGGAGACGAACTCCCTTAGATTGGACCCACAAGAGAGGAACTTACTTAGACTGGACCAAAAGACTACGAACTCCTTAGAAGAGACCAAAAGGAGACGAACCCCTTAGATTGGACCAAGAGGAGACGAACTCGGTTAGATTGGACCAAAAGGAGACGAACTCCCTTAGATTGGACCAAAAGGAAACGAACTCCTTAGATTGGACCAAAGAGACGAACCATAGATTGGACCAAGAGGAGATGGACCAAAAGGAACGAACTCCCTTAGATTGGACCAAAAGGAGACGAACACCTTAGAATGACCCAAAAGGAGACGAAGTCCCTTAGATTGGACCAACAAGAGAGGAACTTATGTTGAATGGACCAAAAGGAGACGAACTCCTCAGAATGGACCAAAAGGAGACGAATTCCCTTATGATGGACCAAAAGGAAATGAACTCCTTAGATTGGACCAACAGGAGCACAAACCCATAGATTGGACAACAAGAGAGGAACTTACTTAGAAATGGACCAAAGGAGACGAACTCCTGGATCGGGACAAAAGGAGGCGAACTCCTTAGAAGGAACCAAACAGGAGACGAAGTCCCGTAGATTTTTTTGCCCAACAAGCGACGGACTTACTTAGAATGGAACAAAAGAGACGAAACTCCCTTCGATTGGACCAAAAAGGAGACGGCCTCGCAAATGCGACCAAAGGAGACGAATTCACTAGGTGCGACCCAAAAGGAAACGAAATCTTAGATTGGACCCACGGGAGCCGAAATCCTCTAGATGGACCAACAAGAGAGGAACTTACTTAGATTGACCAAAAAGGAAAAACGAACTCCTTTGATTGGTCCAACCAGAGGGAACGGTTAGAATGGACCAAAAGGAGACGACATCCCTAGATTGGACCAAAAGGAGGACGAATCTTAGAATGACCAAAAGCAGACGAACTCCAGTAGATGGACCAACAAGAGAGGAACTTGTTAGATATGGACCAAAAGAAGACGAACTCCTTAGAAGAGACCAAAAGGAGACGAACTCCCTTAGATTGGACCAAAAGGAGACGAGTTCCGCAAAATGGACCAAAAGGAGACGAATTCCCTTAGGTTGGACCAAAAGGAAACGAACTCCTTAGATTGGACCAACGGGAGACGAACTCCTGTAGATTGGACCAACAGGAGAGGAACTTACTTAGAATGGACCAAAAGGAGACGAACTCCCTTAGATTGGACCAAAAGGAAATGAACTCCTTAGAATGAAACAAAAGGAGACGAAGTCCCTTAGATTGGACCAACAAGAGAGGAACTTACTTAGAATGCACCAAAAGGAGGCGAACTCCCTTAGATTGGACCAAAAGGAGACGAACTCCTTAGAATGAAACAAAAGGAGTCGAAGTCCCTTAGATTGGACCAAAAAGAGAGGAACTTACTTAGAATGGACCAAAAGGACACGAACTCCCTTAGATTGGACCAACAAAAGAGGAACTTAGTTAGAATGGACCAAAAGGAGTCGAACTCCCTTAGATTGGACCAAAAGGAGACGAACTCCTTAGAAGAGACCAACAGGAGACGAACTCCCATAGATTTGACCAACTGGAAACGAACTCCTCTAGAATGGACCAAAAGGAGATGAACTCCCTAGAATGGACCAAAATGAGACGAACTCCCTTAGGTTGGACCAAAAGGAGTCGAACTCCATAGATTGAACGAAAAGGAGACGACCTCCTTAGAAGGGACCAAAAGGAGACGAACTCCTTAGAATGGACCAAAAGGACACGAACTCCTTAGAAGAGACCAAG
This sequence comes from Melaleuca alternifolia, assembly GCA_019926035.1. Taxonomy (NCBI): domain Eukaryota; kingdom Viridiplantae; phylum Streptophyta; class Magnoliopsida; order Myrtales; family Myrtaceae; genus Melaleuca; species Melaleuca alternifolia. Next base: position 19,784 of record JAGKPW010001143.1, read on the forward strand.
AGGAGACAAACTCCCTTAGCTTGGACCAAAAGGAGTCGAACTCTTTAGATTGGACCAATAGGGGACGAACTCCCTTAGATTTGACCAACACGAGACAAACTTACTTAGAATGGACCGAAAGGAGACGAACTCCTTTGAAGAGACCCAAAGGAGACGAACTCGATAGAATGGACCAAAAGGAGACGAACTCCCTTAGTTAGACCAACAGGAGACGAACTCTCTTAAATTGGACAAAAAAGGAGACGAACTCCTTAGAAGGGACCAAAAGGAGACGAACTCCCTTAGATTGGATAAAAAGGAGACGAACAGCTTGGATTGGGCCAACAGGAGACGAACTCCCTTAGATTGGACCAAAAGGAGACGAACTCCTCAAAAAGGACCAAAAGGAGACGAACTCTCTTTGGTTGGACCAAAAGGAAACGAATTCCTTAGATTGGACCAAAAGGAAACGAACTCCCTTAGATTGGTCCAACAAGAGAGGAACTTGGTTAGAATGGACCAAAAGCAGACGAACTCCCTTAGATTGGACCAACAAGAGAGGAACTTACTTAGAATGGACCAAAAGGAGACGACCTCCCTTAGATTAGACCAACAAG
>JAGKPW010001144.1:0-18209 GCA_019926035.1 Melaleuca alternifolia
ACTCCTTAGATTGGATCAAGAAAGGCCAAACTCTCTTAGATTGGACCAAGATGCGACGAACTACCTAAGAATGGAGGAAGAGGGGACGAAATCCTTAGATTAGACCAAGTAAGGACGAACTACATGAGGTTGGACCAAGAGGCGGTGAACTCCTTAGATTGGACCAGGAGGATGCGAACTCCCTTAGAATGGAAAAAAAAGTTACGAACTCCTTAGATTGGACCAAGAGGAGACGAACTACCTTAAATTGGACCAAGAGAAGACGAACTCCCTTATATTGGGCCAAGAGACGACGAACTCCTTAGATTGGACCAAGAGAGGACGAACTCCCTTAGATTGGACCAAGAGAGGACGAACTCCCTTAGATTGGAACAGGAGGAGACGAACTCCTTAGATTGGTCCCAACTCCCTTTGATTGCACCAAGAAAAGATGAACTCCTTAGATTGGACCAAGAGGAGACGAACTCCTTAGATTGGATCAAGAAAGGAAAAACTACATGAGATTGGACCAAGAGGCGATGAACTCCTTAGATTGGACCAGGAGGAGGCGAACTCCCTTAGAATGGACAAAAAAGCGACGAACTCCTTAAATTGGACCAAGAGGAGATGAACTACCTTAAATTGGACCAAGAGAGGACGAACTCCCTTAGATTGGGCGAAGAGACGACGAACTCCTTAGATTGGAGCAAGAGAGGACAAACTCCCTTAGATTGGACCAAGAGGAGACGAACTCCTTAGATTGGACCAAGAGAGGACCAAGTCCCATAGATTGCACCAAGAAAAGACGAACTACTTAGATTGGACCAAGAGACAACGAACTCCCTTAGATTGAACCAAGAAGAGACGAACTCCTTAGATTGGACCAAGAGGAGACAAACTACCTTAAATTGGACCAAGAGAGGACGAACTCCCTTAGATTGGGCGAAGGGACGACGAACTGCTTAGATTGGACCAAGAGAGGACGAACTCCCTTAGATTGGACCAAGAGGAGACGAACTCCTTAGATTGGACCAAGAGAGTACCAACTCCCTTAGATTGCACCAAGAAAAGACGAAGTCCTTAGATTGGACCAAGAGAGGACCAACTCGCTTAGATTAAACCAACAGGGTACGAACTCCCTTTAATAGGCCAAGAGGAGACGAACTCCTTAGATTAGACCAAGAGGAAACGAACTCCTGAGATTGTATTACGAGAAGGACAACTTCCATCCCGGGTTGGGAAAGAGATTGGGGGGTGACCAAGATGCGCGAACTACCTAAAATGAGCAAGAGGATCGAATCCTTAGATTGACACAGAGCGACGAACTCCTTAGATTGGACCAAGCCGAGACTAACTCCTTAATTAGACCCTGAAGGACAAACCCTTGGATTGACCAAGAAGAGACGAACTCCTTAGATTGGACCAAGAGGAGACGAACTACCTTAAATTAGACCAAGAGAGGACGAACTCCCTTAGATTGGGCCAAGAGACGACGAACTGCTTAATTGGACCAAGAGAGGACGAACTCCCTTAGATTGGACCAAGAGGAGAGGAACTCCCTTTGATTGGACAAAGAGGAGACGAACTCCCTTAAATTGTACCAAGAGAGGACGAACTCCCTTACATTGGACCAAGAGACGACGAACTCCTTAGATTGAACCAAGAGATACGAACTCCTTATATTGGCCAAGAGGAGACCCGAACATCCCTATATTGGTCAAGAACGGCCAAAGCAAATTAATTGGCAGCAAGATGGGATTCGACGAACTACCGAAGATGAGCAAGAAGGGATCTAATCCTGAATTAGACCCCAGAACGGCCCAACTCTAACATGAGATTGGACCAAGAGGCGACGACTCCTTAGTTGGACCAGGAGGATGCGAACTCCCTTAGAATGTGAAAAACGCGACGACCCTTACTGACCAGAGAAGACGAAACGACCTTAAATTGGACCAAAGAAGGACGACTCCCTGATTGGGCCAAGAGACGACTACCTCCTTACCTGGACAAGAACGGAGAACTCCTTAGATTGACCAGATAGATGAACTCTTAGTTGGACCAAAAGGACCAACTCCCAAGATTGCACAAGAAAAGACGAACTCCTTAGATTGGACCAAGAGACGACGAACTCCCTTAGATTGAACCAAGAAGAGACGAACTCCTTAGATTGGACCCAGAGGAGATGGACTCCTTCGATTGGATCAAGAAAGGCCAAACTCCCTTAGATTGGACCAAGATGCGACGAACTACCTAAGAATGGAAGAAGAGGGGACGAAATCCTTAGATTAGACCAAGAAAGGACGAACTACATGAGATTGGACCAAGAGGCGACGAACTCCTTAGATTGGACCAGGAGATCGCGAACTCCCTTAGAATGGAAAAAAAAGTGACGAACTCCTTAGATTGGACCAAGAGGAGACGAACTACCTTAAATTGGACCAAGAGAAGACGAACTCCCTTATATTGGGCCAAGAGACGACGAACTCCTTAGATTGGACCAAGAGAGGACGAACTCCCTTAGATTGGACCAAGAGAGGACGATCTCCCCTAGATTGGAACAGGAGGAGACGAACTCCTTAGATTGGTCCCAACTCCCTTTGATTGCCCATGAAAGCTGAACTCCTTAATTGGACCAAGAGAAAAACGAACTCCTTAGATTGGCATCAAGAAGGAACACACATTAGATTGGACCAAGGGCCAACTCCTTAGTTGGACCAGGAGAGGTGAACCACCTTAGAATGGAAAAAAAAAGTGACGAACTCCTTAGATTGGACCAAGAGGAGACGAACTACCTTAAATTGGACCAAGAGAAGACGAACTCCCTTAGATTGGGCCAAGAGACGACGAACTCTTTAGATTGGACCAAGAGAGGACGAACTCTCTTAGATTGGAACAGGAGGAGACGAACTCCTTAGATTGGACCAAGAGAGGACCAACTCCCTTTGATTGGACCAAGAAAAGATGAACTCCTTAGAATGGACCAAGAGGAGACGAACTCCTTAGATTGGATCAAGAAAGGACAAACTACATGAGATTGGACCAAGAGGCGGCGAACTCCTTAGATTGGACCAGGAGGAGGCGAACTCCCTTAGAATGGAAAAAAAAGCGACGAACTCCTTACATTGGACCAAGAGAAGACGAACAACCTTAAATTGGACCAAGAGAGGACGAACTCCCTTAGATTGGGCCAAGAGACGACGAACCTTAGATTGGCTCCAAGAGCGGACGACTAATCCCTGATTTGGTACCAAGAGAGACGAACTCTGTGATTGAAACCATTAGAGTACCACTCCTTAGAATTGGACCAAGAGAGATGAACTCTCCTTAGATTGACCAGAGAGGACCCACTCCCATAATTTGCCCCCAATGGAATTACACAGAAAGAACGCACTCCTTAGATTGACCACCGAGAACTTACGAACTCCATTATGATTTGACCAATACTCACGATTCCTTAGATTGTACCATGAGGGGAAGAACTCCTTAGATTGGACCAAGAAGAGACGAACTCCTTAGATTGGACAAAGAGAAGACAAACTCCCTTAGATTTGACCAAGATGCGACAAACTACCTAAGAATGGTGCAAGAGGGGATGAAACCCTTAGATTGGACCAAGCGGCTACGAACTCCTTAGATTGGACCAAGAGGAAACGAACTACCTTAAATTGGACCAAGAGAGGATGAACTACCTTAGTTTGGGCCAAGAGACGACGAACTCTTTAGATTGGACTAAGAGAGGACGAACACCCTTAGATTTGACTAAGAAAGGACGAATTCCCTTAAATTGGACCAAGAGAAGACGAACTCCTTAGATTGGACCAAGGGTGGACGAACTCCCTTAGATTGGACCAACAGGAGACGAACTCCTTAGATTGGGCCAAGAGAGGACGAACTCCCTTAGATTGGACCAAGAGGGGACGAACTCCCTTCGATAGCACGAAGTGGGGATGAACTCCCTTAGATAGGACCAAGAGGAGACGAACTCCCTTAAATTGGACCAAGAGAGGACGAATCCATTAGATTGGACCAAGAGGCGACGAACTCCTTAGATTGGACCAAGAGGGGACGAACTCCCTTAGATTGGACCAAGGGAGGGCGAACTCCCTTAGATTGGACCAAGAGAGGACGAAATCGCTTAGATTGAACCAAGAGGAGAGGAACTCCCTTTGATTGGACCAAGAGGAGACGAACTCCCTTAAATTGGACCAAAAGAGGACGAACTTCCTTAGATTGGACCAAGAGACGACGAACTCCTTAGACTGGACCAAGAGAGGACGAACTCAATTAGATGGACCAAGAGGCGACGAATTCCTTATATTGTACCATGAGGAGAAGAACTCCTTAGATTGGAGCAAGAAGAGATGAACTCCTTAGATTGGACAAAGAGAGGACAAACTCCCTTAGATTTGACCAAGATGCGACGGACTACCTAAGAATGGAGCAAGAGGGATCGAAATCCTTAGATTGGACCAAGCGGCGACGAACTCCTTAGATTGGACCAAGAGGAAACGAACTACCTTAAATTGGACCAAGAGAGGACGAACTCCCTTAGCTTGGGCCAAGAGACGACGAACTCCTTAGATTGGACCAAGAGAGGCCGAACTCCCTTAGATTGGACCAAGAGGAGACGAACTCCTTAGATTGGACCAAGAGAGGACCAACTCCCTTAGATAGCACCAAGAAAAGACGAACTACCTTAAATTGGACCAAGAGAGGACAAACTCCCTTAGATTGGACCAAGAGGAGACGAACTCTTTAGATTGGACCAAGAGAGAACCAACTCCCTTAGATTGCACCAAGAAAAGACGAACTCCTTAGGTTGGACCAAGAAAGGACCAACTCCCTTAGATTGGACCAAGATGCGACGAACTAACTAAGAATGGAGCAAGAGGGGACGAAATCCTTAGATTGGACCAAGAGGCGACGAACTCCTTAGATTGGACCAGGGTCGAACGAACCCTTAGATTGGACCGTAGAGGACGAACTCCCTTAACTTGGACAAGGGAGACGAACTCTTAGCATTGGACCAAGAGAGGGCCACACTCTCCCGTAGATTGAACCAAACAGGACAATCGTCTTAGATTGGACCAAGAGAGGACGAACTCCCTTAGTTTAGACAAGTGGGGACGAACATCCCTTTCCCTAGCCCAAGAAGTCGACTCCTAGATTGGGCCAAGAGACGACGAACTCCTTAGATTGTGACCATGAGAGTCGACTCCTTAGATTGGGACCATGATGAGACGACTCCTTATATTGACGCACGAGAGTATCCACTCCCTTAGATTTCGACCAAGACTCAAGATAAGTTAACTCCTTAGATTGGACCAAGAGAGGACCCACTCTTAATTGCGCCCAAACCAGACCGAACCCTTAGATTGGATCAAGAGAGGACCAACTCCCTTAGATTGAACCAAGAGAGGACGAACTCCCTTAGATAGGACCAAGAGGAGACGAACTCCTTAGATTGGATCAAGAAAGGAAAAACTACATGAGATTGGACCAAGAGGCGACGAACTCCTTAGATTGGACCAGGAGGAGGCGAACTCCTTAGATTGGATCAAGAAAGGAAAAACTACATGAGATTGGACCAAGAGGCGACGAACTCCTTAGATTGGACCAGGAGGAGGCGAACTCCCTTAGAATGGAAAAAAAAAGTGACGAACTCCTTAGATTGGACCAAGAGGAGACGAACTACCTTAAATTGGACCAAGAGAAGACGAACTCCCTTAGATTGGGCCAAGAGACGACGAACTCTTTAGATTGGACCAAGAGAGGACGAACTCCCTTAGATTGGAACAGGGGGAGACGAACTCCTTAGATTGGACCAAGACAGGACCAACTCCCTTTGATTGCACCAAGAAAAGATGAACTCCTTAGATTGGACCAAGAGGAGACGAACGCCTTATATTGGATCAAGAAAGGACAAACTACATGAGATTGGACCAAGAGGCGGCGAACTCCTTAGATTGGACCAGGAGGAGGCGAACTCCCTTAGAATGGACAAAAAAGCGACGAACTCCTTAAATTGGACCAAGAGGAGATGAACTACCTTAAATTGGACCAAGAGAGGACGAACTCCCTTAGATTGGGCGAAGAGACGACGAACTGCTTAGATTGGACCAAGAGAGGACGAACTCCCTTAGATTGGACCAAGAGGAGACGAACTCCTTAGATTGAACCATGAGAGTACCTACTCCCTTAGATTGCACCAAGAAAAGACGAACTCCTTAGATTGGACCAAGAGAGGAGCAACTCCCTTAGATTTAACCAAGAGGGTACGAACTCCCTTAGATAGGACCAAGAGGAGAGGAACTCCTTAGATTGGACCAAGAGGAAACGAACTCCTTAGATTGGATCAAGAAAGGACAAACTCCCTTAGATTGGACCAAGATGCGACGAGCTACCTAAGAATGGAGCAAGAGGGGACGAAATCCTTAGATTGGACCAAGAGGCGACGAACTCCTTAGATTGGACCCAGAGGAGACGAACTCCTTAGATTAGATTGAGAGAGGACAAACTCCCTTGGATTGAACCAAGAAGAGACGAACTCCTTAGATTGGACCAAGAGTTGACGAACTACCTGAAATTGGACCAAGAGAGGACGAACTCCCTCAGATTGGGCCAAAAGACGACGAACTCTTTAGATTAGACTAAGAGAGGAGGAACTCCCTTAGATTTGACTAAGAAAGGAGGAATGCCCATAAATTGGACCAAGAGGAGACGGACACCTTACATTGGACCAAGAGGAGAAGAACTCCTTAGATTGGATCAAGAAAGGACAAACTCCCTTAGATTGGACCAAGATGCGACGAACTGCCTAAGAATGGACCAAGAGGCGACGAACTCCTTAGATTGGACCTATAGGAGACGAAATCCTTAGATTAGACCAAGAGAGGACAAACTCCCTTGGATTGAACCAAGAAGAGGAGACGAACTCCTTAGATTAGACCAAGAGAGGGCGAACTCCCTTAGATTGGGCCAAGAGACGACGAACTCCTTAGATTGGACCAAGAGAGGGCGAACTCCCTTAGATTGGACCAAGAGGAGACTACTCCTTAGATGGACCAAGAAGTAGGATGAACTCCTTAGATTGGACCGAGAGGACCAACTCCCATAGATTGCACCAAGAAAAGACGATCTCCTTAGATTGGACCAAGAGACGACGAACTCCCTTAGATTGAACCAAGAAGAGACGAACTCCTTAGATTGGACCCAGAGGAGACGAACTCCTTAGATTGGATCAAGAAAGGCCAAACTCCCTTAGATTGGACCAAGATGTGACGAACTACCTAAGAATGGAGGAAGAGGGGACGAAGTCCTTAGATTAGACCAAGAAAGGACGAACTACATGAGATTGGACCAAGAGGCGACGAACTCCTTAGATTGGACCAGGAGGAGGCGAACTCCCTTAGAATGGAAAAAAAAAGTGACGAACTCCTGAGATTGGACCAAGAGGAGACGAACTACCTGAAATTGGACCAAGAGAAGAATAACTCCCTTAGATTGGGCCAAGAGACGACGAACTCCTTAGATTGGACCAAGAGAGGACCAACTCCCTTTGATTGCACCAAGAAAAGATGAACTCCTTAGATTGGACCAAGAGGAGACGAACTCCATAGATTGGATCAAGAAAGGACAAACTACATGAGATTGGACCAAGAGGCGACGAACTCCTTATATTGGACCAGGAGGAGGCGAACTCCCTTAGAATGGACAAAAAAGCGACGAACTCCTTAGATTGGACCAAGAGGAGATGAACTACCTTAAATTGGACCAAGAGAGGACCAACTCACTTAGATTAAACCAACAGGGTACGAACTCCCTTAGATAGGACCAAGAGGAGACGAACTCCTTAGATTGGACCAAGAGGAGACGAACTCCTTAGATTGGACCAAGAGGAGACGAACTCCTTAGATTGGATCAAGAAAGGACAAACTCCCTTAGATTGGACAAAGATGCGACGAACTACCTTAGATTGGACCAAAAGAGAACGAACTGCCTTAGACTGAACCAAGAGGGAACGAACTCCCTTAGATAGGACCAAGATGAGACGACTCCTTAGATTGGACCAAGAGGAGACGGACTCCTTAGATTGGATCAAGAAAGGCCAAACTCTCTTAGATTGGACCAAGATGCGACGAACTACCTAAGAATGGAGGAAGAGGGGACGAAATCCTTAGATTAGACCAAGTAAGGACGAACTACATGAGGTTGGACCAAGAGGCGGTGAACTCCTTAGATTGGACCAGGAGGATGCGAACTCCCTTAGAATGGAAAAAAAAGTTACGAACTCCTTAGATTGGACCAAGAGGAGACGAACTACCTTAAATTGGACCAAGAGAAGACGAACTCCCTTATATTGGGCCAAGAGACGACGAACTCCTTAGATTGGACCAAGAGAGGACGAACTCCCTTAGATTGGACCAAGAGAGGACGAACTCCCTTAGATTGGAACAGGAGGAGACGAACTCCTTAGATTGGTCCGAACTCCCTTTGATTGCACCAAGAAAAGATGAACTCCTTAGATTGGACCAAGAGGAGACTGAAGCCTTAGATTGGAGATCAAGAAAGGAAAAACTACATGAGCTGGAACCAGAGGCATGAACTCCTTAATTGGACCATGAGGAGGCGCACTATCCCTTAGACGGACAAAAAGCGCAACTCCTTAGATTGTTACCAAGAGGAGATTGACTACCTTAATTGTCCAAGAAAGAGAACGAACTCCCTTAGATTGGACCAAAACGAGACGAACTCCTTAGATTGGACCAAGAAGGGACGAACACCCTTAGATTGGACCAATAGGAGACGAACTCCTAGATTGGACCGAGAGAGACCCATTCCCGATAGATTGTCACAGAAAAGGACTACTTAGATTGGACAAAGGAGACAACTACTTCCCTTAGATTGAACAAGAAGAGACGAACTCCTAGAGTGGACCAAGAGGAGAACAACACCTTAAATTGGACCAGGCGGACGAACTCCCAGATTGGCCGAAGGAACGACTCACTGCTTAGTTGGACCAAGAAAGCACGAACTCCCTGAGATTGGACCAAGAGAGGACGAACTCCTTAGATTGGACCAAGAGAGGACGAACTCCCTTAGATTGGACCAACAGGAGATGAAGTCCTTAGATTTGACCAAGAGAGGACGAACTCCCCTAGATTGGACCAACAGGAGACGAACTCCTTAGATTGGACCAAGAGGAGATGAACTCCTTAATTGGACCAAATGAAACGAACGTCCTTAGATTGATTTTTTTGTTTAAGAAAAGTAACCCAAACAAAACCTCCCTTAATTGTACCAAGGATGCGACCCGAAAAACAAACTACCTAAGAATGGAGCAAGAAGGGACGAAATCCCTATATTGGACCAAGAGGCGACAAACTCCTTAGATTGGACCAACAGGAGACGAACTCCTTAGATTAGACCAAGAGAGGACAAACTCCCTTGGATTGAACTAAGAAGACACGAACTCCTTAGATTGGACCAAGAGGAGACGAACTACCTTAAATTAGACCAAGAGAGGACGAACTCCCTTAGATTGGGCCAAGAGACGACGAACTGCTTAATTGGACCAAGAGAGGACGAACTCCCTTAGATTGGACCAAGAGGAGACGAACTCCTTATATTGGACCAAGAAAGGACCAACTCCCATAGATTGAACCAAGAAAAGACGAACTCCTTAGATTGGACCAAGAGACGACGAACTCCCTTAGACTGAACCAAGACGAGACGAACTCCTTAGATTGGACCAAGAGGAGACGAACTCCTTAGATTTTTTTGGCTCAAGAAAGGACAGAACTAAATTAGATTGGGAGCAAGATGCCGACGAACTACCTGAATAATGGAGCAGAAGTGACTAATCCTTAGATTGACTCCAAGAAAGACTAACTACATGTCTGTCCCAAGATCGACGAACTCCTTATATTGGACCAGAGGAGGCGCACTCCCTTAGAAAAAATGGGAAAAAAAAAAAAAGCGCCGAACTCCTTACATTGGAACCAAGAGAAGAACGAACTAAACTTAAATTGACCAAGAGAGGACAACTCCTCAGATTGGACCAAGAGAGGACGACCTCCCTTAGATTGGACGAATAGGATACGAACTCCTTAGATTGGACCAAGAGGAGACGAACTCCTTAGATTGGACCAAGAGAGGACCAACTCCCATAGATTGCACAAAGAAAAGACAAACTCCTTAGATTGGACCAAGAGAGGACGAACTCCCTTAGACTGAACCAAGAGGGGACGAACTCCCTTAGATATGACCAAGAGGAGACGAACTCCTTAGATTGGACCAAGAGGAGACGACCTCCTTAGATTGGATCAAGAAAGGACAAACTCCCTTAGATTGGACCAAGATGCGACGAACTACCTAAGAATGTAGCAAGAGGGGACGAAATCCTTAGATTGGACCAAGAGGCGACGAGCTCCTTAGATTGGACCAAGAGGCTACGAACTCCTTAGATTAGACCAAGAGAGGACAAAGTCCCTTGGATTGAACCAAGAAGAGACGAACTCCTTAGATTGGACCAAGAGGAGACGAACTACCTGAAATTGGACCATGAGAAGACGAACTCCCTTATATTGGGCCAAGAGACGACGAACTCCTTAGAATGGACCAAAAAGAGACGAACTCCTTAGATTGGACCAAGAGAGTACGAACTCCATTAGATTGGACCAAGAGGCAACGAACTCCTTAGATTGGACCAAGAGAGGACGAGCTCTCTAAGATTGGACCAAGATGCGACGAACTACCTAAGAATGGACCAAGAGGAGACGAACTCCTTAATTGGATCAAGAATAAAAACTACATGAGATTTGGACCAAAAAGAGACGAACTCCCTTAGATTAGACCACAAGGAGATGAACTCGGTTAGATTGGACCAAAAAGTGACGAACTCCTTAGATTGGACCAAGAGGAGACGAACTACCTTAAATTGGACCAAGAGAAGACGAACTCCCTTAGATTGGGCCAAGAGACGACGAACTCTTTAGATTGGACCAAGAGAGGACGAACTCTCTTAGATTGGAACAGGAGGAGACGAACTCCTTAGATTGGACCAAGAGAGGACCAACTCCCTTTGATTGGACCAAGAAAAGATGAACTCCTTAGAATGGACCAAGAGGAGACGAACTCCTTAGATTGGATCAAGAAAGGACAAACTACATGAGATTGGACCAAGAGGCGGCGAACTCCTTAGATTGGACCAGGAGGAGGCGAACTCCCTTAGAATGGACAAAAAAGCGACGAACTCCTTAAATTGGACCAAGAGGAGATGAACTACCTTAAATTGGACCAAGAGAGGACGAACTCCCTTAGATTGGGCGAAGAGACGACGAACTGCTTAGATTGGACCAAGAGAGGACGAACTCCCTTAGATTGGACCAAGAGGAGACGAACTACTTAGATTGAACCATGAGAGTACCAACTCCCTTAGATTGGACCAAGAGGAGATGAACTCCTTAGATTGGACCAAGAGAGGACCAACTCCCATAGATTACACCAAGAAAAGACGAACTCCTTAGATTGGACCAAGAGACGACGAACTCCATTAGATTGGACCAAGAGGCGACGAATTCCTTAGATTGTACCATGAGGGGAAGAACTCCTTAGATTGGACCAAGAAGAGACGAACTCCTTAGATTGGACAAAGAGAAGACAAACTCCCTTAGATTTGACCAAGATGCGACAAACTACCTAAGAATGGTGCAAGAGGGGATGAAACCCTTAGATTGGACCAAGCGGCTACGAACTCCTTAGATTGGACCAAGAGGAAACGAACTACCTTAAATTGGACCAAGAGAGGATGAACTACCTTAGTTTGGGCCAAGAGACGACGAACTCTTTAGATTGGACTAAGAGAGGACGAACACCCTTAGATTTGACTAAGAAAGGACGAATTCCCTTAAATTGGACCAAGAGAAGACGAACTCCTTAGATTGGACCAAGAAAGGACCAACTCCCTTAGATTGCGCAAAGAAGAGACGAACTCCTTAGATCGGGCCAAGAGAGGACGAACTCCCTTAGATTGGACCAAGAGGGGACGAACTCCCTTCGATAGCACGAAGTGGGGATGAACTCCCTTAGATAGGACCAAGAGGAGACGAACTCCCTTAAATTGGACCAAGAGAGGACGAATCCATTAGATTGGACCAAGAGGCGACGAACTCCTTAGATTGGACCAAGAGGGGACGAACTCCCTTAGATTGGACCAAGGGAGGGCGAACTCCCTTAGATTGGACCAAGAGAGGACGAAATCGCTTAGATTGAACCAAGAGGAGAGGAACTCCCTTTGATTGGACCAAGAGGAGACGAACTCCCTTAAATTGGACCAAAAGAGGACGAACTTCCTTAGATTGGACCAAGAGACGACGAACTCCTTAGACTGGACCAAGAGAGGACGAACTCAATTAGATGGACCAAGAGGCGACGAATTCCTTATATTGTACCATGAGGAGAAGAACTCCTTAGATTGGAGCAAGAAGAGATGAACTCCTTAGATTGGACAAAGAGAGGACAAACTCCCTTAGATTTGACCAAGATGCGACGGACTACCTAAGAATGGAGCAAGAGGGATCGAAATCCTTAGATTGGACCAAGCGGCGACGAACTCCTTAGATTGGACCAAGAGGAAACGAACTACCTTAAATTGGACCAAGAGAGGATAGACTACCTGCATCATTAGCGCTGAGGACAAAGAGTAAGCCGAACTCCTAAGCAATTGGACAAAGACTCGGCCAGGCCGAACTCCCTTAGATTGGACCAAGAGGAGACGAACTCCTTAGATTGGACCAAGAGAGGACCAACTCCCTTAGATAGCACCAAGAAAAGACGAACTACCTTAAATTGGACCAAGAGAGGACAAACTCCCTTAGATTGGACCAAGAGGAGACGAACTCTTTAGATTGGACCAAGAGAGAACCAACTCCCTTAGATTGCACCAAGAAAAGACGAACTCCTTAGGTTGGACCAAGAAAGGACCAACTCCCTTAGATTGGACCAAGATGCGACGAACTAACTAAGAATGGAGCAAGAGGGGACGAAATCCTTAGATTGGACCAAGAGGAGACGAACTCACTTAGATTAGACCAAGGGTCGACGAACTCCTTTAGATTGGACCAGGAGAGGACGAACTCCCTTACATTGGACCAAGAGGAGACGAACTCCTTAGATTGGACCAAGAGAGGACAAACTCCCGTAGATTGAACCAAAAAGAGACAATCTTCTTAGATTGGACCAAGAGAGGACGAACTCCCTTAGTTTAGACAAAGTGGGGACGAACTCCCTTACATAGGACCAAGAGAGGACGAACTCCCTTAGATTGGGCCAAGAGACGACGAACTCCTTAGATTAGACCATGAGAGGACGAACTCCCTTAGATTGGACCAGGAGGAGACGAACTCCTTAGATTGGACCAAGAGAGGTACAACTCCCTTAGATTGCACCAAGAAAAGATGAACTCCTTAGATTGGACCAAGAGAGGACCAACTCCCTTAGATTGCGCCAAGAAAAGACGAACTCCTTAGATTGGATCAAGAGAGGACCAACTCCCTTAGATTGAACCAAGAGAGGACGAACTCCCTTAGATAGGACCAAGAGGAGACGAACTCCTTAGATTGGATCAAGAAAGGAAAAACTACATGAGATTGGACCAAGAGGCGACGAACTCCTTAGATTGGACCAGGAGGAGGCGAACTCCTTAGATTGGATCAAGAAAGGAAAAACTACATGAGATTGGACCAAGAGGCGACGAACTCCTTAGATTGGACCAGGAGGAGGCGAACTCCCTTAGAATGGAAAAAAAAAGTGACGAACTCCTTAGATTGGACCAAGAGGAGACGAACTACCTTAAATTGGACCAAGAGAAGACGAACTCCCTTAGATTGGGCCAAGAGACGACGAACTCTTTAGATTGGACCAAGAGAGGACGAACTCCCTTAGATTGGAACAGGGGGAGACGAACTCCTTAGATTGGACCAAGACAGGACCAACTCCCTTTGATTGCACCAAGAAAAGATGAACTCCTTAGATTGGACCAAGAGGAGACGAACGCCTTATATTGGATCAAGAAAGGACAAACTACATGAGATTGGACCAAGAGGCGGCGAACTCCTTAGATTGGACCAGGAGGAGGCGAACTCCCTTAGAATAGACAAAAAAGCGACGAACTCCTTAGATTGGACCAAGAGGAGATGAACTACCTTAAATTGGACCAAGAGAGGACGAACTCCCTTAGATTGGGCGAAGAGACGACGAACTGCTTAGATTGGACCAAGAGAGGACGAACTCCCTTAGATTGGACCAAGAGGAGACGAACTCCTTAGATTGAACCATGAGAGTACCTACTCCCTTAGATTGCACCAAGAAAAGACGAACTCCTTAGATTGGACCAAGAGAGGAGCAACTCCCTTAGATTTAACCAAGAGGGTACGAACTCCCTTAGATAGGACCAAGAGGAGAGGAACTCCTTAGATTGGACCAAGAGGAAACGAACTCCTTAGATTGGATCAAGAAAGGACAAACTCCCTTAGATTGGACCAAGATGCGACGAACTGCCTAAGAATGGAGCAAGAGGGGACGAAATCCTTAGATTGGACCAAGAGGCGACGAACTCCTTAGATTGGACCCAGAGGAGACGAACTCCTTAGATTAGATTGAGAGAGGACAAACTCCCTTGGATTGAACCAAGAAGAGACGAACTCCTTAGATTGGACCAAGAGTTGACGAACTACCTGAAATTGGACCAAGAGAGGACGAACTCCCTCAGATTGGGCCAAGAGACGACGAACTCTTTAGATTAGACTAAGAGAGGAGGAACTCCCTTAGATTTGACTAAGAAAGGAGGAATGCCCATAAATTGGACCAAGAGGAGACGGACACCTTACATTGGACCAAGAGGAGAAGAACTCCTTAGATTGGATCAAGAAAGGACAAACTCCCTTAGATTGGACCAAGATGCGACGAACTGCCTAAGAATGGACCAAGAGGCGACGAACTCCTTAGATTGGACCTATAGGAGACGAAATCCTTAGATTAGACCAAAGATTGAGGAAAAAAACGCCCCTTGTGATTGCACCACAGCGAGGAGACGAACTCCTTAGATTCGACCAAGAGAGGACCAACTCCCATAGATTGCACCAAGAAAAGACGAACTCCTTAGATTGGACCAAGAGACGACGAACTCCCTTAGATTGAACCAAGAAGAGACGAACTCCTTAGATTGGACCCAGAGGAGATGGACCATCTCCTTAGATTGGACCAGAGAGAGACCACAACAAACCACCCAATACTCAACAACCCAACTCCCATAGATTGCACCAAGAAAAGACGAACTCCTTAGATTGGACCAAGAGACGACGAACTCCCTTAGATTGAACCAAGAAGAGACGAACTCCTTAGATTGGACCCAGAGGAGATGGACTCCTTCGATTGGATCAAGAAAGGCCAAACTCCCTTAGATTGGACCAAGATGTGACGAACTACCTAAGAATGGAGGAAGAGGGGACGAAGTCCTTAGATTAGACCAAGAAAGGACGAACTACATGAGATTGGACCAAGAGGCGACGAACTCCTTAGATTGGACCAGGAGGAGGCGAACTCCCTTAGAATGGAAAAAAAAAGTGACGAACTCCTGAGATTGGACCAAGAGGAGACGAACTACCTGAAATTGGACCAAGAGAAGAATAACTCCCTTAGATTGGGCCAAGAGACGACGAACTCCTTAGATGGGACCAAGAAGGGACGAACTCCCTTAGATTGGACCAAGAGGCACAAGATGACATCCTAGATGTTGACCAAGAGGAGACGAACTCCATAGAGGGAATCAAGAAGGAAAAATACATGAGATTCGGGACCAAGGGCCGCACCGGAACTCCTTAGATTCGGCCAGGCGGAGGCGAATCCTTAGATGGACAAACAAAGCGACGAAACTCTTTGAAGGGATTGGACCAAGAGGAGTGCCCTCCTTAAAATTGGACCAAGAGAGGACCAACTCACTTAGATTACAACGAACGGCGCAGCACCCGACCTCCTTCGATAGGCCCAAGAGCGAGACGAACATCCTAGATTGGGCCAAGAGACGACGAACTCCTTAGATTGGACCAAGAGGAGACGAACTCCTTAGATTGGATCAAGAAAGGACAAACTCCCTTAGATTGGACAAAGATGCGACGAACTACCTTAGATTGGACCAAAAGAGAACGAACTGCCTTAGACTGAACCAAGAGGGAACGAACTCCCTTAGATAGGACCAAGATGAGACGACTCCTTAGATTGGACCAAGAGGAGACGGACTCCTTAGATTGGATCAAGAAAGGCCAAACTCCCTTAGATTGGACCAAGATGCGACGAACTACCTATGAATGGAGGAAGAGGGGACGAAATCCTTAGATTAGACCAAGAAAGGACGAACTACATGAGATTGGACCAAGAGGCGACGAACTCCTTAGATTGGACCAGGAGGATGCGAACTCCCTTAGAATGGAAAAAAAAGTGACGAACTCCTTAGATTGGACCAAGAGGAGACGAACTACCTGAAATTGGACCATGAGAAGACGAACTCCCTTATATTGGGCCAAGAGACGACGAACTCCTTAGATTGGACCAAGAGAGGACGAACTCCCTTAGATTGGACCAAGAGGAGACGAACTCCTTAGTTTGGACACAGGAGGAGAAGAAATCCTTAGGAGTCGGTCCTAAACTCCCTTGCTTGCACGCACCAAGAACAGAGTGAAACTCCTTAGATTGGACCACCGCGGAGACGAAAGACTCCTGTAGCATTGATACAAGAAAGGAAAAAACTGATGAAGGTGGCACAAGGAGGCGACGAACTCCTTATATTGGATCAGGAGGAGGCGAACTCTCTTAGAATGGACAAAAAAGCGACGAACTCCTTAGATTGGACCAAGAGGAGATGAACTACCTTAAATTGGACCAAGAGAGGACGAACTCCCTTAGATTGGGCGAAGAGACGACGAACTCCTTAGATTGGAGCAAGAGAGGACAAACTCCCTTAGATTGGACCAAGAGGAGACGAACTCCTTAGATTGGACCAAGAGAGGACCAAGTCCCATAGATTGCACCAAGAAAAGACGAACTACTTAGATTGGACCAAGAGACAACGAACTCCCTTAGATTGAACCAAGAAGAGACGAACTCCTTAGATTGGACCAAGAGGAGACAAACTACCTTAAATTGGACCATGACGCGGACGAAATTCCATGGAGATGGGACGAAGGGACTGCACTCGATATCTGTCTAGTTATTGGACCAAGAGAGGACGAACTCCCTTAGATTGGACCAAGAGGAGACGAACTCCTTAGATTGGACCAAGAGAGTACCAACTCCCTTAGATTGCACCAAGAAAAGACGAAGTCCTTAGATTGGACCAAGAGAGGACCAACTCGCTTAGATTAAACCAACAGGGTACGAACTCCCTTAGATAGGACCAAGAGGAGACGAACTCCTTAGATTGGACCAAGAGGAAACGAACTCCTTAGATTGGATTAAGAAAGGACAAACTCCCTTAGATTGGACCAAGATGCGACGAACTACCTAATAATGGAGCAAGAGGGGACGAAATCCTTAGATTGGACGAAGAGGCGACGAACTCCTTAGATTGGACCAAGACGCTGTAGAAAGCCTTAAAGTAGGAAACAGTGAGGAGGACCAAAAGCCTTGGGATGAAAACAAGAAGAGACGAACTCCTTAGATTGGACCAAGAGAAGACGAACTACCTTAAATTGGAGCAAGAGAGGACGAACTCCCTTAGATTGTGCCAAGAGACGACGAACTCCTTAGATTGTACCAAGAGAGGACGAACTCCCTTAGATTGGACCAAGAGGAGACGAACTCCTTATATTGGACCAAGAAAGGACCAACTCCCATAGATTGAACCAAGAAAAGACGAACTCCTTAGATTGGACCAAGAGACGACGAACTCCCTTAGACTGAACCAAGACGAGACGAACTCCTTAGATTGGACCAAGAGGAGACGAACTCCTTAGATTGGATCAAGAAAGGACAAACTAAATTAGATTGGAGCAAGATGCGACGAACTACCTAAGAATGGAGCAAGAAGGGACGAAATCCTTAGATTAGACCAAGAAAGGACGAACTACATGAGATTGGACCAAGAGGCGACGAACTCCTTAGATTGGACCAGGAGGATGCGAACTCCCTTAGAATGGAAAAAAAAGTGACGAACTCCTTAGATTGGACCAAGTGGA
>JAGKPW010001145.1:0-11825 GCA_019926035.1 Melaleuca alternifolia
GTTCGTCTCCTCTTGGTCCAATCTAAGGAGTTCGTCTTCGTTGAGTGCAATTTAACCAAGATCGTCTCCTCTTGGTCCAATCTAAGGAGTTCGTCTCCTTTTGGTCCAATCTTAGGAAGTTCGTCTCCACTTGGTCCAATCTAAGGAGTTCGTCTGTATTTGGTCTAATCTTAGGAAGTTCGTCTCCTCATGGTCCAATCTAAGGAGTTCGGCTTCTTTTAGTCCAATCTTTGGAAGTTGGTCTCCTCTTGGTCCAATCTAAGGAGTTCGTCTCCTTTGAGTGCAATGAAACCAAGATCGTCTCCTCTCGGTCCAATCTAAGGAGTTCGTTTCCTTTTGTTGCAGTCTTTGCA
This sequence comes from Melaleuca alternifolia, assembly GCA_019926035.1. NCBI lineage: Eukaryota > Viridiplantae > Streptophyta > Magnoliopsida > Myrtales > Myrtaceae > Melaleuca > Melaleuca alternifolia. Next base: position 354 of record JAGKPW010001145.1, read on the forward strand.
AGTTTGTCTACTCTTGGACCAATCTTAGGATTTCGTCTCCTTTTGGTACAATCTAACCAAGTTTGTCTCCTCTTGGTCCAATCAAAGGAGTTCGTCTCCTTTCGGTTCAATTTTAGGAAGTTCATCTCCTTTTTGTCCAATGCAAGGAGTTCGACTCCTTTTGGTCCAATCTTAGGAAGTTCGTCTCTTCTTGGTCCAATCTTACGAAGTTCGTATCCTTTTGGTCTAATCAAAGGAGTTCGTCTCCTCTTGGTGCAATCGAAGGAGTTCGTCTCCATTTGGTCCAATCTTAGGAAGTTCGTCTCGTCATGGTCCAATCTAAGGAGTTCGTCTCCTTTTTGTCCAATCTTAGGAAATTCGTCTCCTCTTGGTCCAATCTAAGGAGTTCGTCTCATCTTGGTCTAATCTTAGGAAGTTCGTCTCCCCTCGGTCCAATCTAAGGAATCCGTCTCCTTTTGGTCTACTTTGTGGATGTTCGTCTCCTCATGGTCCAATATAAGGAGTTCGTCTATTTTTGGTCAAATCTTAGGAATTTCGTCTCCTCTTGGTCCAATATAAGTAGTTTTCTCCATTTAGGTCCAATCTTAGGAAGGTTCTCTCCTCATGGCCAATCTACGGAGTTCGTCTCCTTTTGGTCCAATTTTAGGAATTTCGTCTCCTCTTGGTCCAATATAATGAGTTCGTCACCTTTTGGTCCAATCTTTGGTAGTTCGTCTCCTCTTGGTCCACTATAAAGAGTTCGTGTCCTTTTGGTCAAATCTTTGGAAGTTCGGCTCCTCTTGGTCCAATCTAATGAGTTCGTCACCTTTTGGTCCAATCTTTGGAAGTTCGTCTCCTCTTGGTCCACTATAAAGAGTTCGTGTCCTTTTGGTCAAATCTAAACAAGTTCGTCTCCTCTTGGTCCAATCTAAGGAGTTCGTCTCCTTTTGGACCAATGCTAGATGTCATCTCCTCTTTCCAATCTAATGAGTTCGTCTCCTTTCCAGTGCCAATCTAAGCAAGATCGGCTCCTCATGGTCCAATCTAGGAGTTCGTCTCCTTTTGGTCCAATCATAGGAAGTTAGTCTCCACTTGGTCCAATCTATGGAGTTCGTCTCCATTTGGTCCAATCTAACCTAGTTCGTCTCCTTTTGGTCAAATCTAAGGGAGTTTGTTTCCTTTTGGTCCAATCTAACCTAGTTCGTCTCCTCTTGGTCCAATCTAAGAATTTCCTCTCCTTTTGGTCCAATCTAACCGAGTTCGTCTCCTCTTGGTCCAATCTAAGGGAGTTCGTCTCCCATTGGTCCAATCTAACCTAGTTAGTCTCCTCTTGGTCCAATCTAAGGAGTTGTCTCTCTTGGTCAAGATAAGTAGTTTCGTGTTTTTTTCGGTCAATCTTAGGGAAGTTCCGTCTCCTCTGGTCCAATTAAGGATTCGCCTCTTTTTTGTCCAATTCCTTAGAATTCGTTTCCCGCTTGTCCAATCAAGGAGTTATCTCCTGTATTCCATCTAAGGAGTTCGTCTCTTGTGGTCCAATCTTATGAGTTCGTCCTCGTCCATGGTCCAAATCTCAGGAGTTCGTCTCCTTTTTGTCCAATCTTAGGAAGTTCGTCCCCCTCATCCATATAAGGAATTCGTCCCTGTGGTCTCGCTTGTGATTTTCGTCTCCTCTCGTTCCAATCTAAGAATGTCGGCTCCTGTTGTTCTAATCTGTGGATGTTGACCTCCTCTGGTCCAATCTACGAATTCGACTTCATTTGGTCCCATCTTAGGAGTTCGTCTCCTCATGGTCCAATCTAAGGAGTTCGTCTCCTATGATTGCAATCTAATGAAGATCGTCTCCTAGTAGTCCAATCTAAGGAGTTCGTCTCCTTTTGTTGCAATCTTTGGAAGATCGTCTACTCTTGGTATAATCTAAGGATTTCGTCTCCATTTGGTGCAATATATCCAATTTTGTCTCCTCTTGTTCAAATCTAAGGAGTTCGTCTCCTTTTGGTCCAATCTTTGGAAGTTCGTCTACTCTTGGTCCGATCTAAGGATTTCGTCTCCTTTTGGTCCAATCTTAGGAAGTTCGTCTCCTCTTGGTCCAATATAAGGAGTTCGTCTCTTTTTGGTCCAATCTGAGGAAGTTCGTTTCCCCATGGTCCAATCTAAGGAGTTCGTCTCCTTTTGGTCCGATCTTTGGAAGTTCCTCTACTCTTGGTCCAATCTAAGCATTTCGTCTCTTTTTGGTCCAATCTAGCCAAGTTGGCCACCTCTTGGTCCAATCTAAGGAGTTCGTCTCCTGTTGGTCCAATCTTAGGAAGTTCGTCTCCTCTTGGTCGAATATAAGGAGTTCGTCTCTTTTTGGTCCAATCTTAGGAAGTTCGTCTCCCCTCGGTCCAATCTAAGGAATCCGTCTCCTTTTGGTCTACTCTGTGGATGTTCGTCTCCTCTTGGTCCAATCTAAGGAGTTCCTCTCCATTTGGTCCAATCTTAGGAAGTTCTTCTCCTCTTGGTCCAATCTAAGGAGTTCGTCTGTATTTGGTCCAATCTTAGGAAGTTCGTCTCCTCATGGCCCAATCTAATGAGTTTGTCTCATTTTTGTCCAATCTTAGGAAGTTCGTCTCCCCTCGGTCCAATCTAAGCAATCCGTCTCCTTTTGGTCTAATCTGTGGATGTTCGTCTCCTCTTGGTCCAATCTAAGGAGTTCATCTCCATTTGGTCCAATCTTAGCAAGTTCGTTTCCTCTTGGTCAAATCTAAGGAGTTCGTCTGTATTTGGTCCAATCTTAGGAAGTTCGTCTCCTCTTAGTCCAATATGAGGAGTTCGTCTCTTTTTGGTCCAATCTTAGGAAGTTCGTCTCCTCATGGTCCAATCTAAGGAGTTCGTCTCCTTTTGGTCCAATCTATGGAAGTTCCTTTACTCTTGGTCCAATCTAAGGATTTCGTCTCTTATTGGTCCAATCTAGCCAAGTTGGTCACCTCTTGGTCCAATCTAAGGAGTTCGTCTCCTGTTGGTCCAATCTTAGGAAGTTCGTCTCCTCTTGGTCCAATATAAGGAGTTCGTCTCTTTTTGGTCCAATCTTAGGAAGTTCCTCTACTCTTGGTCCAATCTAAGATTTCGCCTCCTTTTTGTTCCAATCTATCCAAGTTGGTCTCCTCTTGGTCCAATCTAAGGAGTTCGTCTCCTTCTGGTTCAATCTTAGGAAGTTCGTCTCCTCTTGGTCCAATATAAGGAGTTCGTCTCATTTTGGTCCAATCTTAGGAAGTTCGACTCCTCATGGTCCAATCTAAGGAGTTCGTCTCCTTTTTGTCCAATCTTAGGAAGTTCGTCTTCCCTCGGTCCAATCTAGGGAATCCCTCTCCTTTTGATCTAATCTGTGGTTGTTTTTCTCCTCTTGGTCCAATCTAAGGAGTTCGTCTCCATTTGGTCCAATCTTAGGAAGTTCATCTCCTCTTGGTCCAATCTAAGGAGTTCGTCTGTATTTGGTCCAATCTTAGGAAGTTCGTCTCCTCATGGTCCAATCTAAGGAGTTCGGCTCCTTTTAGTCCAATCTTTGGAAGTTGGTCTCCTTGGTCCAATCTAAGGAGTTCGTCTCTTTTTGGTCCAATCTTAGGAAGTTCGTCTCCTCTTGGTCCAATCTAAGGAGTCGTCTCCTTTTGGTCCAATCCTTGGAAGTATCGTCTACTATTGGTCCAATCTAAGGATTTCGTCTCCTGTTGTTACAATATCCCAGTTTGTCCTCCTCTTGTCTTATCTAAGGTGTTCTTTCTTTTTAGAGTCCATCGTATGAAATTTCGTCTCCTCTTGGTCCAATTAAGGAGTTCGTCGCCTTTTCTGCAATCTTTGGAAGTTCGTTTACTATTGGTCCAATCTAAGATTTCGTCTCCTTTTGGTCCAATCTACCCAAGTTCGTCTCCTCTTGGTCCAATCTAAAGAGTTCGTCTCCTTTTGGTCCAATCATTGGAAGTTCGTCTACTCTTGGTCCAATCTAAGGATTTCGTCTCCTTTTGGTCCTATCTAGCCAAGTTGGTCTCCTATTGGTCCATTGTAAGGAGTTCGTCTCCTGTTGGTCCAATCTTAGGAAGTTCGTGTACTCATGGTTCAATCTAAGGAGTTCGTCCCCATTTGGTCCTTTCTTAGGAAGTTCCTCTCCTCTTTGTCTAATCTAAGGAGTTCGTCTCATCTTGGTCAAATCGTAGGAAGTTTGTCTCTTCTTGGTCCAATCGAAGGAGTCCATCTCCATTTGGTCCAATCTTAGGAAGTTCGTCTCCTCATGGTCCAATATAAGGAGTTCGTCTCTTTTTGGTCCAATCTTAGGAAATTTGTCTCTTCTTGGTCTTATCTAAGGAGTTCGTTTCATTTCGGTCCATTCTTAGGAAATTCGTCTCCTCTTGTTCCAATCTAAGGAGTTCGTCTCAGTTTGTTGCAATCTTTGGAAGTTCGTCTAGTATTGGTCAAATCTAAGGATTCCGTCTCCTTTTGGTACAATATAACCAAGTGTGTCTCCTCTTCGTCTTATCTAAGGAGTTCGTTTCTTTTTGGTCCATTCTTCGGAAATTCGTCTCCTCTTGGTCCAATCTAAAAAGTTCGTCTTCTTTTGGTCCAATCTTTGGAAGTTCGTCTACTCTTGGTCCAATCTAAGGATTTCGTCTCCTTTTGGTCCAATCTAGCCAAGTTGGTCTACTCTTGGTCCAATCTAAGGATTTCGTCTCTTTTTGGTCCAATCTAGCCAATTTGGTCACCTCTTGGTCCAATCTAAGGAGTTCGTCTCCTGTTGGTCCAATCTTAGGAAGTTTGTCTCCTCTTGGTCCAATATAAGGAGTTCGTCTCTTTTTGGTCCAATCTTAGGAAGTTCGTCTCCCCTCGGTCCAATCTAAGGAGTTCGTCTCCTTTTGGTCCAATCTAATTAAGATCGTCTCCTCTTGGTCCAATCTAAGGAGTTCGTCTCCTTTGAGTGCAATCTAACCAAGATCGTCTCCTCTTGGTCCACTCTAAGGAGTTCGTCTCCTTTTGGTCCAATCTTGGGAAGTTCGTCTCCTCTTGGTCCAATCTAAGGAGTTCGGCTCCTTTTAGTCCAATCTTTGGAAGTTGGTCTCCTTGGTCCAATCTAAGGAGTTCGTCTCTTTTTGGTCCAATCTTAGGAAGTTCGCCTCCTCCTTGTCCAATCTAAGGAGTTCGTCTCCTTTTGTTGCAATCTTTGCAAGTTCGTCTACTATTGGTCTAATCTAAGGATTTCGTCTCCTTTTGGTACAAGAGAACCATTGGTCTCCTCTTGGTCCTTAGCTAAGGAGTTCGGGGCTTTTGGGGTCCATTCTTGAAATTCGTCTCCTCGTGTTCCAATCTAAAGAGTTCGTCGCCTGTGGGTCCCAATCTTGGAAGGTCGCTACTCTTGGTCCAATCTAAGGATTTCGTCTCCTTTTGGTCCAATCTTTGGAAGTTCGTCTCCTCTTGGTCCAATCTAAGGAGTTCGTCTCATTTTGTTGCAATCTTTGGAAGTTCGTCTAGTATTGGTCAAATCTAAGGATCCCGTCTCCTTTTGGTACAATATAACCAAGTGTGTCTCCTCTTCGTCTTATCTAAGCAGTTGGTTTCTTTTTGGTCCATTCTTCGGAAATTCGTCTCCTCTTGGTCCAATCTAAAGAGTTCGTCTTCTTTTGGTCCAATCTTTGGAAGTTCGTCTACTCTTGGTCCAATCTAAGGATTTCGTCTCCTTTTGGTCCAATCTAGCCAAGTTGGTCTACTCTTGGTCCAATCTAAGGATTTCGTCTCTTTTTGGTCCAATCTAGCCGAGTTGGTCACCTCTTGGTCCAATCTAAGGAGTTCGTCTCCTGTTGGTCCAATCTTAGGAAGTTCGTCTCCTCTTGGTCGAATATAAGGAGTTCGTCTCCTCATGGTGTCCACAATCTAAGGAGGTTTCGGCTCCTTTTAGTCAATCTTTGGAAGTTGGGTCTCCGTGGTCCATCTAAGGAGTTCGTCTCTTTTTTTGGTTCCAATCTTAGGGGCAGTTCGTCTCCTCGTGCAATCTAAGGAGTTCGTCTCCGTTTGGTACATATACAAAGTTTGTCTCCTCTTGGTCTTATCTAAGGTGTTCGTTTCTTTTTTAGGTCCATTCATAGGAAATTCGTCTCCTCTTGGTCCCATCTACGGATTTCGTCCGTCCTTTTCTTTGCAATCTTTGGAAGTTCGTTACTATTGGTCCAAGTCACTAAGATTTGGTCTCTCCTTTGTGGTCATACTACCCAAGGTTCGTCTCCTCTTGGTGCAATCTAAAGAGTTCGTCTCCTTTTGGTCCAATCTTTGGAAGTTCGTCTACTCTTGGTCCAATCTAAGGATTTCATCTCTTTTTGGTCCAATCTAGCCAAGTTCGTCTCCTCTTGGTCCAATCTAAGGAGTTCGTCTCCTGTTGGTCCAATCTTAGGAAGTTCGTGTACTCTTGTTCAATTCTAAGGAGTTCATCTCCATTTGGTCCTTTCTTAGGAAGTTCCTCTCCTCTTCGTCAAATCTAAGGAGTTCGTCTCATCTTGGTCAAATCGAAGGAGTCCATCTCCATTTGGTCCAATCTTAGGAAGTTCGTCTCCTCATGGTCCAATATAAGGAGTTCGTCTCTTTTTGGTCCAATCTTAGGAAATTTGTCTCTTCTTGGTCTTATCTAAGGAGTTCGTTTCATTTCGGTCCATTCTTAGGAAATTCGTCTCCTCTTGTTCCAATCTAAGGAGTTCGTCTCAGTTTGTTGCAATCTTTGGAAGTTCGTCTAGTATTGGTCAAATCTAAGGATTCCGTCTCCTTTTGGTACAATATAACCAAGTTTGTCTCCTCTTCGTCTTATCTAAGGAGTTCGTTTCTTTTTGGTCCAATCTTAGGAAGTTCGTCTCCTCTTGGTCCAATCTAAGGAGTTCGTCTCCTTTCGGTCCAATCGTTGGAAGTTCGTCTCCTCTTGGTCCAATCTAAGGAGTTCGTCTCCTTTGAGTGCAATCTAGCCAAGTTGGTCTCCTCTTGGTCCAATCTAAGGAGTTTGTCTCTTGTTGGTCCAATATTAGGAAGTTCGTGTACTCTTGGTCCAATCTAAGGAGTTCGTCTCCATTTGGTCCTTTCTTAGGAAGTTCCTTTCCTCTTCGTCCAATCTAAGGAGTACGTCTCATCTCGGTCTAATCGTAGGAAGTTCGTCTGTTCTTGGTCCAATCAAAGGAGTTCGTCTCCATTTTGTCCAATCTTAGGAAGTTCGTCTCCTCATGGTCCAATATAAGGAGTTCGTCTCTTTTTGGTCCAATCTTAGGAAATTTGTCTCCTCTTGGTCCAATCTAAGGAGTCCGTCTCCTTTTGGCACAATCTTAGGAAGTTCGTCTCCTCTTGGTTCAATATAAGGAGTTCGTCTCTTTTTGGTCCAATCTTAGGAAGTTCGTCTCCTTTTGGTCCAATCAAAGGATTTCATCTCTTTTTGGTCCAATCTTAGGAAGTTCGTCGCCTCCTGGCTCAATCTTTGGAAGTTCGTCTACTTTTGGTCCAATCTTAGGATTTCATCTCCTTTTGGTAGAATCTAGCCAAGTTGGTCTCCTCTTGGTCCAATCTAAGTAGTTCGTCTCTTTTTCGTCCAATCTTTGGAAGTTCGTCTACTCTTGGTCCAATCTAAGGATTTCATCTCCTTTTGGTCCAATCTAGGTAAGTTGGTCTCCTCTTGGTCCAATCTAAGGAGTTCTTCTCCTGTTGGTCCAATCATAGGACGTTCGTCTCCTCTTGGTCCAATATCAGGAGTTCGTCTCTTTTTGGTCCAATCTTATGAAGTTCGTCTCCTCATGGTCCAATCAAAGGATTTCATCTCTTTTTGGTCCAATCTTAGGAAGTTCGTCGCCTCCTGGCTCAATCTTTGGAAGTTCGTCTACTTTTGGTCCAATCTAAGGATTTCTTCTCCTTTTGGTAGAATCTAGCCAAGTTGGTCTCCTCTTGGTCCAATCTAAGTAGTTCGTCTCCTTTTCGTCCAATCTTTGGAAGTTCGTCTACTCTTGGCCCAATCTAAGGATTTCATCTCCTTTTGGGCGCTATGTAATTTGGTCTCCTCTGTCCAATCTAAGGAGTTCTTCCTCCTTTGGCCATCATAGTACGTTCGTCTCCTCTTGGTCCCAATATCAGAGTTCGTCTCTTTTTTGGTCCAATCTTTAGAATTCTTCCTCCTCAGTGTCAATCTAAGGTTTTCGTCTCCTTTTTGTCTCATCTTATGGAGATTCGTCCTCCCCTCGGTCCATCGAAGGAAGTCGTCTCCTTTTGGTCTAATCTGTGGATTTTCGTCTCCTCTTGGTCCAATCTAAGTAAATTCGAGCCCTGTGTCCCAATCTTAGGAAGTTCGTTCTCCTCATGGTCCAATCTAAGGAGTTCGTCTCCTTTGAGTGGATCTAATGAAGATCGTCTCTCTTGGTCCAATCTAAGGAGTTCCTCTCTTTTGGTTGCAATCTTTGGAGATCGTCTCTCTTGGTCCAATCTAAGGATTTCTCTCCAGGTGGTGCAATATAACCAATTTTGTCTCCTCTTGTTCCAATCTAAGGAGTTCGTCTCCATTTGGTCCAATTTTAGGAATTTCGTCTCCTCTTTGTTCAATCCAAGGAGTTCGACTCCTTTTGGTCTAATTTGAGGAAGTTCGTCTCCTCATGGTCCAATCTTAGGAGTTCGTCTCCTTTTAGTCAAATCTTGGGAAGTTCGTCTCCTCTTGGTCCAATCTAAGGAGTTGGTTTACTTTGAGTGCAATCTAACCAAGATCGTCTCCTCTTGGTCCAATCTAAGAAGTTCGCCTCCTTTTGGTCCAATCTTTGGTAGTTCGTCTACTCTTGGTCCAATCTAAGGATTTCGTCTCCTTTTGGTCCAATCTTAGGAAGTTCATCTCCTCTTGGTCCAATATGAGGAGTTCGTCTCTTTTTGGTCCAATCTTTGGAAGTTCGTCTTCTCTTGTTCCAATCTAAGGAGTTCGTCTCCTTTTGGTCCAATGTTTGAAAGTTCCTCTACTCTTGGTCCAATCTAAGATTTCATCTCCTTTTGGTACAATCTAGCCAAGTTGGTCAACTTTTTCGAATCTAAGTAGTTCGTCTCCTTTTCGTCCAATCTTTGGAAGTTCGTCTACTCTTGGTCCAATCTAAGGATTTCATCACCTTTTGGTCCAATCTAGGCAAGTTGGTCTCCTCTTGGTCCAATCTAAGGAGTTCCTCTCCTGTTGGTCCAATCATAGGAAATTCGTCTCCTCTTGGTCTTATCTGCGAGTTCGTCTCCTTTTGTTGCAATCTTTGGAAGTTCGTCTACTATTGGTCAAATCTAAGGATTTCGTCTCCTTTTGGTCTAATCTGTGGATGTTCGTCTCCTCTTGGTCCAATCAAAGGAATTCGACTCCATTTGGTCTAATCTTAGGAAGTTCGTCTCCTCATGGTCCAATCTAAGGAGTTCGTCTCCTTTGAGTGCAATCTAATGAAGATCGTCTCCACTTGGTCCAATCTAAAGAGTTCGTCTCCTTTTGTTGCAATCTTTGGAAGATCGTCTACTCTTGGTCCAATCTAAGGATTTCGTCTCCGTTTGGTGCAATATAACCAATTTTGTCTCCTCTTGTTCCAATCTAAGGAGTTTTTTTTTTTAGTAGGGTAAAAGTATATTGATCTTTAGAGCCAAAAGTACATGAGATGGAGAAACCGACTCATGTGAGCTAAGTGAAAGAGTGTCGTGAGTCTTAGAAACTAGAAGATGTACATAAGGAGGAGATAAGAAGAAAAGGAGAGACCGGTACTACAGACCTACACTTACACGCTAAATGAGCCAAGTGGAGGAGTACCATGAATCTCAAAGACTAGAAGGTACCAACCAAAAGAGCAAAAAACAAGTCAATTACAAAAAATGGAGTCATCCAAGCCCCAATTATGCTAAATTCTTCTATTCCTAGTAGTGTCAATGACATTCTTCTGAGTTCTAGCGAAGTCCTTGACAAGTTTCAAAAGTCGCATCTTCATTGCCGGGAGGAAACTGTCGCAGTTCCTGAATAAGATGTTGTTCCTAGACTTCCAAATGATGTGGCACACCGCTCCAAGAGCGAACCTCGCAATCTTTTGGGAAAATTGATTGTTGGATATATGAGTAATAGCCCAATTAAGGGTGGTATTCCAGCCACCCTCTTGCCAATCAAGAAGACAATTCCGCGACCAAAAAAGGGCTAAGTGTTTAGTTATGGAACATCCAAAGAAAAGATGGTCAATCGAGTCCGGCCTTACATGACAAAATGCACACGTAGCATTAGTGATTCTACCATAAGTTAGAAGAAAAACCTGGGTAGGGAGTCTTCTTTTTGTCATCAACCATAGGAGGAATTGGTGTGTAGGGGCGATGGATGAATCCCAAATAAATTCGAACCAATGAACCCGAGGTTTCTTCGATCTTATAGCTTCCCAAGCTGAAGAAGACGAAAATTTTCCAGAATTTGAACCTTTCCACAAAAACCGATCTGGATGAGCAGTAGGTGTAGGGAGGTCAGCCCCCCAATCAATCAATGTCTCCATAAGATTCGAATTAGAAGCCCAGTTATCTAGTAATTCAGCAAGTGAGGCATCTCTTGGGTAACCCGACAGATAAATTTGTCGGTTACTAAACAACATATTGAGCGGGCCATTTGGATGCCAAGCATCGAACCATAAGGAAATAGAAAGCCCATCCCCCACACGCCAGTGAAACATATGTCTGAATTCTTTCCCTAAGTCAATGATCTTCTTCCAAGACCAAGAACAGAACGTAGGTCTACGTACCTCCCAAAACCTCCGGTTCTTGATGAAATTAGAATGTATCCAAATGCACCAGAGCGATTCTTTGTCCGAGAAAAGGGCCCAAATATGTTTGAGCATGGAAGCTTTGTTGCTTTGTTTTAGGCGCCTTATACCGAGTCCTCCTTCTTCTTTTGGGAAGCATACATCATGCCATGAGACTTTTGCACCCCCGGGGCCTAAGGAAGGGCCTAATGATCTTCTCAATGCAATCCAGAACCGAAACAGGTAAGATGAAAATATTGGACCAATAGACCTGAATTGCATGGAGGACGGATTTAACCAATTGGAGACGGCCAGCAAATGATAGAAACCGTTGAGTCCAAGATTGAACTCTCTTGGTGATGGAGTTCACCAAAGAGACACAATCGGCTTTCCCAAGTCTAGTTGCTACCATGGGCACTCCAAGATATCGAAAAGGTAAGGATCCCACCCTAAAGTTCAAAAGACCAATGATGTCTTGTGAAGAAATAGAGTTACCTGAAATATATACCTCACTCTTAGAAGAGTTTGGGAAAAGGCCCGACCACTCCGAGAATGTGTCAAGTGCAGACTCCAAGCAAGAGACCGAAGCCATATCAGCTCGGCAAAATAGCAAGACATCATCAGCAAAGAAGAGATGGGTCAACTTCGTGGATTTACATCGCCAATAGTAGTTAAACTGAGGACATGCAGTTGTAGTGGATATAAGCCCAGAGAATACTTCCATGACCAAGGTAAATAAATATGGAGA
>JAGKPW010001146.1:0-12551 GCA_019926035.1 Melaleuca alternifolia
CTCTTGGTCCAATCTAAAGTATTCGTCTCCTCCTTCTCCTACCTAAGTGAGTTCGTCTCCTCTTGGTCCAATCTAAGGAGTTTGTCTCCTGTTTGTCCAATCTAAGGAGTTCGTCTCCTTCTTGTCCAATCTAAGTGAGTTCATCTCCTCTTGGTTCAATTTAAGGAGTTCGTCTCCTCTTCGTCCAAACTGAGGAGTTCGTCTTCCCTTTGTCCAATATGAGGTAGTTCGTCTCCTCTTCGTCCAATCTAAGGAGTTCGTCCTCTCTTGCTCCAATATAAGGAGTTCGTCTCTTCTTGGTCCAATCTAATGAGTTCGTCTCCTCGTTGTCCAATCGAAGTGAGTTCGTCTCCTCTTGGTCTAATGTAAGGGAGTTCGTCTCCTCTTGGACCAATCTAAGGAGTTCGTCTCCTCTTTGTCCATTCTAAGTGAGTTCGTCTCCTCTTGGTCCAACCTAAGGAGTTCGTCTCCTCTTTGTCCTATATAAGGGAGTTCGTTTCCTCTTGGTCCAATCTAAGGAGTTCCTCCCCTCTTGGACTAATCTAAGGAGTTCGACTCCCCTTTGTCCAATCTAAGTGAGTTCGTCTCCTCTTGGTCCAATCTAAGGGAGTTCGTCGCCTATTGGTCCAATCTAATGAGTTCGTCTCCTCTTTGTCCAATCGAAGTGAGTTCGTCTCCTCTTGGTTCAATCTAAGGGAGTTCGTCGCCTCTTCGTCCAATCTAAAGTATTCGTCTCCTCCTTCGTCAATCTAAGTGAGTTCGTCTCCTCTTGGTCCAATCTAAGGAGTTTGTCTCCTGTTTGACCAATCTAAGGAGTTCGTCTCCTCTTTGTCCAATCTAAGTCAGTTCGTCTCCTATTGGTTCAATTTAAGGATTTCGTCTCCTCTTCGTCCAATCTGAGGAGTTCGTCTTCCCTTTGTCCAATATGAGGTAGTTCGTCTCCTCTTCGTCCAATCTAAGGAGTTCGTCCTCTCTTGCTACAATATAAGGAGTTCGTCTCTTCTTGGACCAATCTAATGAGTTCGTATCCTCTTTGTCCAATCGACGTGAGTTCGTCTCCTCTTGGTCCAATCTAAGGAGTTCGTCTCCTCTTTGTCCTAAATGAGAGAGTTCGTTTCCTCTTCGTCCAATCTAAGAAGTTCGTCCCCTCTTGCTCCATTCTAAGGATTTTTTTTTGGGGTAAAGAACGCACTCCAATCTAAGGAGTTCGTCTCCTCTTTGTACAATCTATGTGAGTTCGTCTCCTCTTGGTCCAATCTAAGGAGTTCGTCTCCTCTTTGTCCTATATAAGGGAGTTCGTGTCCTCTCGGTCAAATCTAAGGAGTTCCTCACCTCTTGGACAAATCTAAGGAGTTCGTCTCCCGTTTGTCCAATCTAAATGAGTTCGTATCCTCTTGGTCCAATCTAAGGAGTTCGGCGCCTCTTTGGTCCATAAAGTATTCTTCCTCCGTCGCCAGAGTCTAAGTAGAGTTCTCCCCCTCTTGTCCATCTAAGGAGTTTGTCTCCATGTTGACCAATCTACGGAGTTCGTCTCCTCTGTCCAATCTTAGTAGTTCCGTCTCCTCTTGGGAGTCAATTTAAGGAGTTTCGTCTCCTCTTCTGTCCAAACTGAAGTGAGTCGGTCCTTCCCTTTGTCCAATATGAGGTAGTTCGTCTCCTCTTTGTCCAATCTAAGGAGTTCGTCCTCTCTTGCTCCAATATAAGGAGTTCGTCTCTTCTTGGTCCAATCTAATGAGTTCGTCTCCTCGTTGTCCAATCGAAGTGAGTTCGTCTCCTCTTGGTCTAATGTAAGGGAGTTCGTCTCCTCTTGGACTAATCAAAGGAGTTCGTCTCCTCTTTGTCCATTCTAAGTGAGTTCATCTCCTCTTGGTCCAACCAGGAGTCTCGTCTTCTCTTGTCCTTATAAAGAGGAGTTCGTCTCCTCTGGTCCAATCTAAGGATTTCCTCCCCTCTTGGACTAATGCTAATGAGTTCAACTCCCCCTTTGTCCAATCTAAGTGAGTTTTCGTCTCCTCTTGGTCCTCTAAGGGAAGTTCGGGTCGCCTCTTGGTCCAATCTAATGAGTTCGTCTCCTCTTTATCCAATCGAAGTGAGTTCGTCTCCTCTTGGTCCAATCTAAGGGAGTTCGTCGCCTCTTCGTCCAATCTAAAGTATTCGTGTCCTCCTTCGTCAATCTAAGTGAGTTCGTCTCCTCTTGGTCCAATCTAAGGCGTTTGTCTCCTGTTTGACCAATCCAAGGAGTTCGTCTCCTCTTTGTCCAATCTAAGTGAGTTCGTCTCCTATTGGTTCAATTTAAGGAGTTCGTCTCCTCTTCGTCTAATCTGAGGAGTTCTTCTTCCCTTGTCCAATCGTGAGGCGTAGTTTTCGTCTCCCCCTCTTCGTCCATCTAAGGAGTTCATCCACTCTTGCTCACAATCTAAGTAGTTCGTCTCTTCTGGTCCAATCCTAATATAGTTCTTCTCCTCTTTGTCCCTCGACTTGATTTGTCTCCTCTTGGTCCAATCTTAGGAGTTCTTCTCCGTCTTGTCCTAAATGAGGAGTTCGGTTTCCTTTCGCTCCACTCTAAGGAGTTCGTCCCTGATGCTGCCATTCTAAGATTTCTTTTGTCTTGTGTAAAGAACACACCAATCTAAGGAGTTCGTCTCCTCTTTGTCCAATCTAAGTGAGTTCTTCTCCTCTTGGTCCAATCTAAGGAGTTCGTCTCCTCTTTGTCCTATATAAGGGAGTTCGTCTCCTCTTGGTCAAATCTAAGGAGTTCGTCACCACTTGGACCAATCTAAGGAGTTCGTCTCCCCTTTGTCCAATCTAAGTGAGTTCGTCTCCTCTTGGTCCAATCTAAGGAGTTTGTCTCCTGTTTGTCCAATCTAAGGTAGTTCATCCCGTCTTGGTCCAATCTAAGGAGTTCGTCTTCTCTGTTGTCCTATATGAGGGAGTTCGTCTCCTCTTAGGCCAATCTAAGGAGTTCGACTCATCTTTGTCCAATCTGAGGAGTTCGTCTCCTCGTTGTCCAATCGAAATGAGTTCGTCCCCTCTTGGTGTAATCTAAGGGAGTTCGTCTCGTCTTGGACCAATCTAAGGAGTTCGTCTCCTCTTTGTCCATTCTAAGTGAGTTCATCTCCTCTTGGTCCAACCTAAGGAGTTCGTCTCCTCTTTGTCCTATATAAGGGAGTCCGTCGCCTCTTGGTCCAATCTAAAGTATTCGTCTCCTCCTTCGTCAATCTAAGTGAGTTCGTCTCCTCTTGGTCCAATCTAAGGAGTTTGTCTCCTGTTTGACCAATCTAAGGAGTTTGTCTCCTCTTTGTCCAATCTAAGTGAGTTCGTCTCCTCTTGGTTCAATTTAGGAGTTCGCCGCCTTTCGTCCAATCTTATGAGTGTCGCTTCCCTTGTTCCAATATTAGGTCGTTTCGTCCTCTCTCTTCGTCCAAATCTAAGGAGATTTCGGCCTCTCTTGCCTCCAATCTAAGGAGTTCGTCTCTCTTGGTCCACTCTAATGAGTTCCTATCCTCTTTCGTCCAATCGACTTGATTTCGTCTCCTCTAGGTCCAATCTATGGTGTTGGTCTCCTCTTGGACCAATCTAAGGAGTTCGTCTCCTCTTTGTCCAATCTAAGTGAGTTCGTCCCCTCTTGCTCAATCTATGGAGTTCGTCTCCCCTTTGTCCAATCTAAGGGAGTTCGCCTCCTCTTGGTCCAATCTAAAGAGTTCGTCTCCTCTTTGTCCAATCTAAGGGAGTTCGTCCCCTCTTGCTCCAATCAAAAGGAGTTCGTGTCCTCTTGGTCCCATCTAAGGGAGTTCGTCGCCTCTTGTCCTATTAATTGGAGTTCGTCTCCTCTTGGTCAAATCTAAGGAGTTCCTCACCTCTTGGACCAATCTAAGGAGTTCGTCTCCCCTTTGTCCAATCTAAGTGAGTTCATCTCCTCTTGGTCCAACCTAAGGAGTTCGTCTCCTCTTTGTCCTATATAAGGGAGTGCGTCTCCTCTTGGTCTAATCTAAGGAGTTAGTCTCCTGTTTGTCCAATCTAAGGAGTTCGTCTCCTCTTTGTCCAATCTAAGTGAGTTCGTCCCCTCTAGGTTCATTTTAAGGAGTTCGTCTCCTCTTCGTCCAATCTGAGGAGTTCGTCTTCCCTTTGTCCAATATGAGGTAGTTCATCTCCTCTTCGTCCAATCTATGGAGTTCGTCCTCTCTTGCTCCAATCTAAGGAGTTCGTCTCCTCTTGGTCCAATCTAATGAGTTCGTCTCCTTTTGGTCCAATCTAAGGGAGTTCGTCGCCGGTTGGTCAAATCTATTGAGTTCGTCTCCTCTTGGTCCAATCTAAGGGAGTTCGCTGCCTCTTGGTCCAATCTAATGATTTCGTCTCCTCTTTGTCCAATCGAAGTGAGTTCGTCTCGTCTTGGTCCAATCTAAGGGAGTTCGTCGCATCTTCGTCCAATCTAAAGTATTCGTCTCCTCCTTCTCCTACCTAAGTGAGTTCGTCTCCTCTTGGTCCAATCTAAGGAGTTTGTCTCCTGTTTGTCCAATCTAAGGTAGTTCGTCCCGTCTTGGTCCAATCTAAGGAGTTCGTCTTCTCTGTTGTCCTATATGAGGGAGTTCGTCTCCTCTTGGGCCAATCTAAGGAGTTCGACATATCTTTGTCCAATCTAAGGAGTTCGTTTCCGCGTTGTCCAATCGAAGTTCGTCTCCTCTTGGTCTAATCTAAGGGAGTTCGTCTCCTCTTGGACCAATCTAAGGAGTTCGTTCTCCTCTTTGTCCATTCTAAGTGAGTTCGTACCCTCTTGGTCCAATCTAAGGGAGTTCGTCGCCTCTTGGTCCATTCTAAAGACTTCGTCTCCTCTTTGTCCAATCGAAGTGAGGTCGTCACCTCTTGGTCCAATCTAAGGAGTTCGTCTCCTCTTTGTCCCATCTAAGGAGTTCGTCTCCTCTTTGTCCAATCGAAGTGAGTTCGTCTCCTCTTGGTCCAATCTAAGGGAGTTTGTTGCCTCTTGGTCCAATCTGAAGAATTTGTCTCCTCCTTCTCCAATCTAAGTGAGTTCGCCTCCTCTTGGTCCAATCTAAGGAGTTTGTCTCATGTTTGTCCAATCTAAGGGAGTCCGTCCCGTCTTGGTCCAATCTAAGGAGTTCGTCTTCTCTTTATCCTATATGAGAGAGTTCGTCTCTTCTTGGACCAATCTAAGGAGTTCGATTCCTGTTTGTCCAATCTAAGGAGTTCGTCTCCTCATTGTCCAATCTAGTTGAGTTCGTCTCCTCTTTGTCCAATTTAAGGAGTTCGTCTCCTCTTTGTCCAATATGAGGAGTTCGTCTTCCCTCTGTCCTATATGAGGGAGTTCGTCTCCTCTTCGTCCAATCTAAGGAGCTCGTCCTCTCTTGCTCCAATCTAAGGAGTTCGTCTCTTCTTGGTCCAATCTAATGAGTTCGTCTCCTCTTTGTCCAATCGACATGAGTTCGTCTCCTCTTAGTCCAATCTAAGAGGTTCGTCTCCTCTTTGTCGTAAATGAGGGAGTTCGTTTCCCCTTCGTCCAATCTAAGGAGTTCGTCCCCTCTTGCTCCAATCTAAGGAGTTCGTTGCCTCTTGGTCCATTCTAAAGACTTCGTCTCCACTTTGTCCAATCTAAGTGAGTTCGTCACCTCTTGGTCCAATCTAAGGAGTTCGTCTCCTCTTTGTCCCATCTAAGGAGTCGCCTCCTCTTTGTCCTATATGAGGGAGTTCGTCTCCTCTTTGTCCCATCTAAGGAGTCGCCTCCTCTTTGTCCTATATGAGGGAGTTCGTCTCCTCTTCGTCCAATCTAAGGAGTTCATCCCGTTTTTCTCCAATCTAAGGAGTTTTTTTTTTTGGTAAATACTCCAATCTAAGGAGTTCGTCTCTTCTTTGTCCAATCTATGTGAGTTCGTCACCTCTTGGACCAATCTGAGGAGTTCGTCTTCTCTTGGTCCAATCTATGTGAGTTCATCTCCTCTTGGACCAATCTCAAAAGTTCGTCTCCTCTTGGTCCACTCTAACGAGTTGGTCTCCTGTTTGTCCAATCCAAGTGAGTTTCAGTCCTCGTCTTAGGCCATCTAAGGAGTTCGTCTCCTAATTTTGTACAATCTAAGGAGTTCGTCTCCTCTTTGGTCCTATTGAGGGAGTTCGTGTCCTCTTCCGTCCATCTAAAGATTCATCCCCTCTGGCTCCACTCAAGGAGTTCGTCTCCGCTTGTCGCAATCATGTAGTTCGTCTCCTCTTTGACCATCCCAGAGTTTCGTCCTCTTGCTCAATCTAAGGAGTTCGTCTTCTCTTGGTCCAATCTAAGGAGTTCATCCCCTCTTTTCCCAATCTAAGGGAGTTTATCTCCTCTTGGTCCAATCTATGAAATTCGTCTTTTCTTGGTCCAATCTAAGGGAGTTCGTCTCCTCATGGTCCAATCTAAGGAGTTTGTCTCCTCTTTGACTAATCTAGGGTGTTCGTCTCCTCTTTGTCCATTCTAAGTGAGTTTGTCCCCTCTTGGTCCAATCTAAGGGAGTTCGTCACCTCTTGGTCCAATCTAATGAGTTCTTCTACTCTTGGTCAAATCTAAGTGAGTTCGTCACCTCTTGGTCTAATCTAAGGAGTTCGTCTCCTCTTTGACCAATCTAAGGAGTTCGTCTCCTCGTTGACCAATCTAAGGAGTTCGTCTCCTCTTTGTCCAATCTAAGGAGTTTGGCCCTCTTTGTCCTATATGAGGGAGTTCGTCTCCTCTTTATCCAATCTAAGGAGTTCATCCCGTCTTGCTCCAATCTAAGGAGTTCGTCTCCTCTTTGTCCAATCAATGTGAGTTCGTCTCCTCTTGGACCAATCTAAGATGTTCGTCTCCTCTTGGTCCACTCTAACGAGTTGGTCTCCTGTTTGTCCAATATAAGTGCGTTCGTCTCCTCTTGGTCCAATCTAAGGAGTTCGTCTCCTCTTGGACCAATCTAACGAGTTCGTCTCCTCTTTTTCCAAATGAGGGAGTTCGTCTCCTTTTCGTCCAATATAAGCAGTTCATCCCTTATTGCTCCAATCTAAGGAGTCTGTCTCCTCTTTGTCCAATCTATATGAGTTCGTTTCCTCTTTGTCCTATATAAAGGAGTTCATCTCCTAGTGGTCTAATCTAAGGAGTTCGTCTGCTCTTTGACCAATCTAAAGAGTTTGTCCACTCTTGGTCCTAAGTAAGGTAGTTCGTCGCCTCTTGGTCCAATCTAAAGAGTTCGTCTCCTCTTTGGAGAATCTAAGGGAGTTCGTCCTCTCTTGGTCCAATCTAAGAGAGTTCGTCCCCTCTTGTACCAATCTAAAGAGTTCATCTCCTCTTTGTCCTATATGAGGGAGTGCGTCTCCTCTTGGTCCAATCTAAGTGAGTTCGTCTCCTCTTGGTCCAATTTAAGGAGTTCGTCTCCTCTATGTCCAATCTGAGGAGTTCGTCTTCCCTTTGTCTTATATGAGGGAGTTCGTCTCCTCTTCGTCCAATCTAAGTGAGTTCGTCTCCTCTTGGTCCAATCTGAGGAGTTCGTCTTCCCTTTGTCCAATCTAAGGAGTTCATCCTCTATTGCTCCAATCTAAGGAGTTCGTCTCCTCTTTGTCCAATCTAATGAGTTCGTCTCCTCTTGGTCCAATCTAAGGGAGTTCGTCGCCCCATGGTCAAATATAATGAGTTCGTCTCCTCTTGGTCCAATCTAAGGGAGTTCGCCGCCTCTTGGTCCAATCTAGTGAGTTCGTCTCCTCTTTGTCCAATCGACGTGAGTTCGTTTCCTCTTGGTCCAATCTTAAGGGAGTTCGTCGCCTCTTGGTCCAATCTAAAGTATTCGTCTTCCTCCTTCTCCAATCTAAGTGAGTTTCGTCCTCCTCTTGGTCCAATCTCTCTAAGGAGTTTGGCTATAACATCAATTGTTCCAATTCAGAGTTCGTCCTGCGTGTCGTTTGTCCAATCTAGAGTGCCTCCGTCTTCTCTGTACTTTTCCTATAATGAGGGAGTTCGTCCCCTTTGGGTCAAATCTAAGGGAGTTTGTCTCCTTTTGGTCCAATCTAACCTAGTTCGTCTCCTCTTGGTCCAATCTAAGGAGTTCGTCTCCTATTGGTCTAATCTAAGGTAGTTCGTCTCCTTTTGGTTCAATCTAACCAAGTTCGTCTCGCGTTGTGCTTCTAATGAGTTTCGTACCCGGCTTTGGTCCAATCTAAGGATTTCTTTCCGTCTTGTCCATTCTAAAGACTTCGTCTCCTCTTTGTCCAATCTAAGTGAGTTCGTCACCTCTTGGTCCTATCTAAGGAGTTCGTCTCCTCTTTGTCCCATCTAAGGAGTCGCCTCCTCTTTGTCCTATATGAGGGAGTTCGTCTCCTCTTTGTCCAATCTAAGGACTTCATCCCGTTTTTCTCCAATCTAAGGAGTTCGTCTCTTCTTTGTCCAATCTATGTGAGTTCGTCACCTCTTGGACCAATCTGAGGAGTTCGTCTTCTCTTGGTCCAATCTATGTGAGTTCATCTCCTCTTGGACCAATCTACAAAGTTCGTCTCCTCTTGGTCCACTCTAACGAGTTGGTCTCCTGTTTGTCCAATCCAAGTGAGTTCGTCTCGTCTTGGGCCAATCTAAGGAGTTCGTCTCCTATTTGTCCAATCTAAGGAGTTCGTCTCCTCTTTGTCCTATATGAGGGAGTTCGTGTCCTCTTCGTCCAATCTAAAGAGTTCATCCCCTCTTGCTCCAATCTAAGGAGTTCGTCTCCTCTTTGTCCAATCTATGTGAGTTCGTCTCCTCTTTGACCAATCAAGGAGTTTGTCCCCTCTTGCTCCAATCTAAGGAGTTCGTCTCCTTTTTGTCCATTCTAAGTGAGTTCGTCCCCTCTTGGTCCAATCTAAGGGAGTTCGTCACCTCTTGGTCCAATCTAAAGACTTCGTCTCCTCCTTGTCCAATCTAAGTGAGTTGGTTACCTCTTGGTCCAATCTAAGGAGTTCATCACCTCTTGCTCCAATCTAAGGAGTTCGTCTCCTCTTTGTCCAATCTAAGAAGTTCGTCTCCTCTTGGTCCACTCTAACGAGTTGGTCTCCTGTTTGTCCAATCTAAATGAGTTTGTCTCCTCTTGGTCCAATCTAAGGAGTTCGTCTCCTCTTGGAACAATCTAAGGAGTTCGTCTCCTCTTTGTCCATTCTAAGTGAGTTCGTCCCCTCTTGGTCCAATCTAAGGGAGTTCGTCGCCTCTTGGTCCAATCTAAAGAATTCACCTCCTCTTTGTCCTATATAAGGGAGTTCGTCTCCTCATGGTCCAACCTAAGGAGTTCGTCTCCTCTTTGACTAATCTAGGGTGTTCGTCTCCTCTTTGTCCATTCTAAGTGAGTTTGTCCCCTCTTGGTCCAATCTAACGGAGTTCGTCACCTCTTGGTCCAATCTAATGTGTTCTTCTCCTCTTGGTCAAATCTAAGTGAGTTCGTCACCTCTTGGTCTAATCTAAGGAGTTCGTCTCCTCTTTGACCAATCTAAGGAGTTCGTCTCCTCGTGGACCAATCTAAGGAGTTCCGTCTCCTCGGTTGTCCAATCTAAGGAGTTTCATCCCTTCTTCTCCCAATCTAAGGAGTTCGCTCCTCTTTGTCCAGCTATGTCATTTTTCTCCTCTTAGGGGAACCCTATCAAGTATGTCGTCTCCTCTTGGTCCACTCTAACGAGTTGGTCTCCTGTTTGTCCAATATAAGTGCGTTCGTCTCCTTTTGGTCCAATCTAAGGAGTTCGTCCCCTCTTGTACCAATCTAAAGAGTTCATCTCCTCTTTGTCCTATATGAGGGAGTGCGTCTCCTCTTGGTCCAATCTAAGGAGTTCGTCCCCTCTTGCTCCAATGTAAAGAGTTCGTCTCCTCTTGGTCCAATATAAGTGAGTTCGTCCCCTCTTGGTCCTATGTATGGTAGTTCGTCACCTCTTGGTCCAATCTAAAGAGTTCATCTCCTCTTTGTCGAATCTAAGGGAGTTCATCCTCTCTTGGTCCAACCAAAGGAGTTCGTGTTCTGTTTGTCCAATCTAAGGGAGTTCGTCAAGTCTTGGTCCAATCTAAGGAGTTCGACTCCCCTTTGTCCTATCTAAGTGACTTCATCCCATCTTGGTCCAATCTAAGGGAGTTCGTCGCCTCTTCTTCCAATCTAATGAGTTTGCCTCCTCTTGGTCCAATCTAAGGGAGTTCATCTCCTCTTGGTCCAATGTAATGAGTTCTTCTCCTCTTTGTCCAATCGAAGTGAGTTCGTCTCCTCTTGGTCCAATCTAAGGGAGTTCGTCGCATCTTGGTCCAATCTAAAGACTTCGTGTCCTCCTTGTCCAATCTAAGTAAGTTCGTCTCCTCTTAGTCCATTCTAAGTGAGTACGTCTCCTCTTGGTCCAATCTAAGGGAGTTTGTCGCCTCTTGGTCCAATCTGAAGAATTCGTCTCCTCCTTCTCCAATCTAAGTGAGTTCGTATCCTCTTGGTCAAATCTAAGGAGTTTGTCTCTTGTTTGTCCAAACTAAGGGAGTTCGTCGCCTCTTGGTCCAATCTAATGAGTTCTTCTCCTCTTGGTCCAATCAAAGTTAGTTCGTCTCTTCTTGGTCCAATCTAAGGGATTTACGGCCTATTGGTCCAATCTGAGGAATTCGTCTCTTCGTGGTCCAATCTCAGGAGTTCGTCTCCACTTGGTCCAATCTAAGGGAATTCGTCCCCTCTTGGTTCAATCTAAAGGAGTTCGTCTCCTCTTGGTCCATTCATAGGAGTTCGTCACTTCGGCGTCCAATCTAAGGACTTCGTCTCCTCTTGATCCAATCTAAGGGAGTTTGTCGCCTCTTGGTCCAATCTGAAGAATTCGTCTCCTCCTTCTCCAATCTAAGTGAGTTTGTATCCTCTTGGTCCAATCTAAGGAGTTTATCTCTTGTTTGTCCAAACTAAGGGAGTTCGTCGCCTCTTGGTCCAATCTAATGAGTTCTTCTCGTCTTGGTCCAATCAAAGTTAGTTCGTCTCCTCTTCGTCCAATCTAAGGGATTTGCGGCCTATTGGTCTAATCTGAGGAGTTCGTCTCTTCGTGGTCCAATCTAAGTAGTTCGTCTCCTCTTGGTCCAATCTCAGGGAGTGCGTCCCCTCTTGGTCCAATCTAAAGGAGTTCGTCTCCTCTTGGTCCATTCTTAGGAGTTTGTCACCTCGGCGTCCAATCTAAGGACTTCGTCTCCTCTTTGTCCAATCAAAGGGAGTTCGTCTCCTCTCGGTCTAATCTAAAGGAGTTTGTCCTCTCTTGGTCCAATCTAAGGAGTTCGTCTCCACATGGACCAATCTAAAGCAGTTCGGCACCTCTTTGTCCAATCTAAGTGAGTACGTCTCCCCTTGGTCCAATCCAAGGAGTTCGTCTCCTATTTGTCCTACATAAGGGAGTTCGTCTCCTCTGGATCCAATCTAAGGAGTTCGTCTCCTTCTTGTCCAATCTAAGGGAGTTGGTCCCATCTTGGTCACCTCTAAGGAGTTCGTCTCCTCTCTGTCCAATCTAAGGGAGTTCGTCCCCTCTTGGTCCAATCTAAAGGACTTCTTCTCCTCTTGGTCCATTCTAAGGAGTTCGTCACCTCTTTGTCCAATCTGATGACTTCGTCTCCTCTTTGTCCAATCTAAAGTATTAGTCTCCTCCTTCTCCAATCTAATTGAGTTCGTCTCCTCTTGGTCCAATCTAAGGAGTTTGTCTCCTGTTTGTCCAATCTAAGGGAGTTCGTCCCGTCTTGGTCGAATCTAAGGAGTTCGTCTTCTCTTTGTCCTATATCAGAGAGTTCGTCTCCTCTTGGACCAATCTAAGGAGTTCGACTCCCCTTTGTCCAATCTAAGGAGTTCGTCTCCTCTTTGTCCAATCGAAGTGAGTTCGTCTCCTCTTGGTCCAATCTAAGGGAGTTTGTCGCCTCTTGGTCCAATCTGAAGAATTCGTCTCCTCCTTCTCCAATCTAAGAGAGTTCGTCTCCTCTTGGTCCAATCTAAGGAGTTTGTCTCCTGTTTGTCCAAACTAAGGGAG
Source organism: Melaleuca alternifolia (assembly GCA_019926035.1). Taxonomy (NCBI): domain Eukaryota; kingdom Viridiplantae; phylum Streptophyta; class Magnoliopsida; order Myrtales; family Myrtaceae; genus Melaleuca; species Melaleuca alternifolia. The sequence continues at coordinate 11,965 of JAGKPW010001146.1, forward strand.
TTCGTCCCGTCTTTGTCCAATCTAAGGAGTTCGTCTTCTCTTTGTCCTATATGAGAGAGTTCGTTTCCTCTTGGACCAATCTAAGGAGTTCGATTCCTGTTTGTCCAATGTAAGGAGTTCGTCTCCTCTTTGTCCAATCTAAGTGAGTTCGTCTCCTCTTGGTCCAATTTAAGGAGTTCGTCTCCTCTTTGTCCAATCTGAGGAGTTCGTCCTCCCTTTGTCCTATATGAGGGAGTTCGTCTCCTCTTCGTCCAATCTAAGGAGTTCATCCTCTATTGCTCCAATATAAGGAGTTCGTCTCCTCTTGGTCCAATCTAATGAGTTCGTCTCCTCTTGGTCCAATCTAAGGGAGTTCGTCACCCCATGGTCAAATATAATGAGTTCGTCTCCTCTTGGTCCAATCTAAGGGAGTTCGCCGCCTCTTGGTGCAATCTAATGAGTTAGTCTCCTCTTTGTCCAATCGATGTGAGTTCGTCTCCTCTTGGTCCAATCTAAGGCAGTTCGTCGCCTCTTGGTCCAATCTAATGAGTTCTTCTCCTCTTGGTCTAATCTAAGTGAGTTCGTCCCCTCTTGGTCCAATCTAAGGA
>JAGKPW010001148.1:0-15956 GCA_019926035.1 Melaleuca alternifolia
GGACACGAACTCTCTCATATAAGACAAAGAGAAGACGTACTCCTTAGTTGGACCAACACGGGACAAACTCCCTCATATAGGACAAAGGGAAGACGAACTCCTCAGATTGGACAAAGACGAGACGAACGCCTTAGATTGGATCAAGAGGAGACGAACTCACTTAGATTGGACAAAGATGAGATGAACTCGTTAGATTGGTCCACTTTACCAAAAAAAAAAACTCCTTAGATTGGTCCACGTGGGGACAAACTCCTTACATTGGACAAAGAGGAGACGAACTCCTTAGATTGGACAAAGAGAAGACGAACTCCTTAAATTTGACAAAGAGGAGACGAACTCCTTAGATTGGACAAAGAGAAGACGAACTCCTTAAATTGGACCAAGAGGAGAGGAACTCACTTATATTGGACAAACAGGAGTCGAACCCCTTAGATTGGTCCAAGAGGAGACAAACTCCTTAGATTGGACCAAGAGGCGACGAACTCCCTTAGATTGGACCAAGAGGGGACGAACTCACTTAGATTGGACAAAGATGAGATGAACTCGTTAGATTGGTCCACTTTACCAAAAAAAAAAACTCCTTAGATTGGTCCACGTGGGGACAAACTCCTTATATTGGACAAAGAGGAGACGAACTCCCTTATATAGGAGAAAGAGGAGACGAACTCCTTAGATTGGACCAAGAGAAGACGAACTCACATAGATTGTACAAAGAGGAGACGAACTCCTTAGATTGGACCAAGACGGGGCGAATTTCCTTAGATTGGACAAACAGGAGACAAACTCCTTAGATTGGACCAAGAGAAGACGAACTCACTTAGATTGGAGAAGGAGGACGCGAATTCTTTAGATTGGACCAAGAGGCGACGAACTGCGTTAGATTGGACCAAGAGGGGACGAACTCACTTAGATTGGACAAAGAGGACACGAACTCCTTAGATTGGTCCAAGAGGGGACGAACTCCTTAGATAGGACCAAGAGGAGTCGAACTCCCTTATATAGGACAAAGAGGAGACGAACTCACATAGATTGTAAAAAGAGGAGACGAACTCCTTAGATTGGAGCAAGAGAGGACGAACTCCTTAGATTGGACGAAGAGGAGACGAATTCCCTCATAGGACAAAGAGGAGACGAACTCCTTAGATTGGACAAAGAGAAGACGAACTCTCCTAGATTGAACAAACAGGCGACGAACTCACTTATATTGGAGAAAGGGGAGACGAACTCCTTAGATTTGACAAAGAGAAGACGAACTCCATCAATTGTACCAAGAGGAGATGAACTCCTTAGATTGGACAAAGAGAAGACGAACTCCTTAAATTGGACCAAGAGGAGAGGAACTCACTTAGATTGGACAAATAGGAGACGAACTCCTTAGATTGGACAAACAGGAGTCAAACTCCTTAGATTGGTCCAAGAGGAGACGAACTCCCTCATATAGGACAAAGGGAAGACGAACTCCTCAGATTTGACAAAGAGGAGACGAACTCCTTAGATTGGACAAAGAGGTGACGAACTCCTTAGAATGGACCAAGAGGAGACGAAGTCCTTTAGATTGGACCAAGAGGGGACGAACTCCCTTAGATTGGACAGGACGTACTCACTTAGATTGGACAAAGAGATGCCGAACACCTTTAGATTGGTCCATGTGGAGACGAACTCCTTAGATTGGACCAAGAGGAGACGTACTCACTTAGATTGGACGAAGAGGATACGAACTCTTTGGATTGGACCAAGAGGTGACGAACTCCCTTAGATTGGACCGAGAGGAGACGAACTCCCTTATATAGGACAAAGAGGAAAAAAACTCCTTAGATTGGACAAACAGGAATTGAACTCCTTAGATTGGTCCAAGAGGCGACGAACTCCCTTAGATTGGACCAAGAGGAGACGAACTCATTAGATTTGACCAAGACGGGCGGCCGACCTCCTTACTTCTAGGATTTGGACCAAGTAGATGAGACGTAACTTCCTATGATTGACGAGCACTAGTAGGACAAACGTCCTTGAAGAGTAGGACCGAAGAGGATACAACTCCGCTCATATTGACACACAGGGAGACTGTCACCTCTCTTGGACAAACGAGGAGCCGACTCCCTACTGGACCCACAGAGAGACGAACCCCTTAGCGATTGCACAAGAGGCGAGTACGACTCCTTAGACGTTGGGACACCACTAAACACGAACCCTCCTTAATTGTGTGTCCCTAGGAGACACACTCTCTCATATAGTCGACATACGAGAAGACACTCCGATTAGGATTGGACCAAGACGCGACGAACTCCCTTAGATTGGACAAACAGGAGACAAACTCTTTATATTGGACCAAGAGGAGACGAACTCACTTAGATTGGAGAAGGAGGAGATGAATTCAGATTGGACCAAGTGGCGACAAACTCCCTTAGATTGGACCATGAGGAGACGAACGCACTTCGATTGGACAACGAGGCGACGAACTCTTTAGATTAGACAAAGGGGAGTCGAACTCCTTAGATTGGTCCAAGAGGAGACGAACTCCCTCATATAGGACAAAGAGAAGACGAACTCCTTAGATTGGACCAAGACGGGACGAACTCCCTTAGATTGGACCAAGAGGAGACGAACTAACTTTGATTGGACAAAGAGGAGAAGAACTCATTAGATTGGACCAAGAGGCAACGAACTCGCTTAGATTGGACCAAGAGGGGACGAACTCACTTAGAATGGACTAAGAGGAGATGAACTTACTTAGATTGGAGGAGGAGGACATGAAGTCTTTAGATTGGACCAAGATGCGACGAACTCCCTTAGATTGGACCAAGAGGAGACGAACTCACTTCGATTGTACAAAGAGGAGACGAACTCATTAGATGGGACCATGAGGAGACGAACTCCCTTAGATTGGACCTAGAGGAGACGAACTCATTAGATTGGACGAAGAGGCGACGAACTTCCATAGATTGGGCCAAGAGGGGAGGAAGTCACTTAGATTGGACAAAGAGGAGACGAACTCCTTAGATTGGTCCGAGAGGAGACGTACTCTCTCATATAGGACAAAGGGGAGACGAACTACTTAGATTGGACCAAGATAGCACAAACTCCCTTAGATTCAACAAAGAGGAGACGAACTCTTTAGATTAGACCAAGAGGCGAGGAACTAACTTGCATAGGACCAAGAGGGGACGAACTCACTTAGATTGGACCAAGAGGAAACGAAATCCTTAGATTGGACCTAGAGGAGACGCACACCCTCATATAGGACAAAGAGGAGACGAACTCCTTAGATTGGAACAAGAGGGGACGAACTCTCTTAGATTGGACCAAGAGAGGACGAACTCCCTTAGATTCTACAAAGAGGATACGAACTCTTTAGATTGGACCAAGTGGAGACGCACTCCCTTATATAGGACAATGAGGAGACGAACTCCTTAGATTAGAACAAGAGTGGAGGAACTCTCTTAGATTGGACCAAGACGGGACGAACTTCCTTAGATTGGACAAACAGGAGACAAACTCCTTACATTGGACCAAGAGGAGACGAACTCACTTAGATTGGAGAAGGAGGGGACGAATTCTTCAGATTGGACCAAGAGGCGACAAACTCCCTTAGATTGGACCAAGAGGAGATGAACTCACTTCGATTGGATAAAGAGGAGATGAACTCCTTAGATTGGACAAAGGGGAGTCGAACTCCTTAGATTGGTCCAAGAGGAGACGAACTCTCTCATATAGGACAAAGAGAAGACGAACTCCTTAGATTGGACCAAGACACGCGGCGAAACTCCCTTAGATTGGACAAACAGGAGACAAACTCCTTAGATTGGACCAAGAGGAGACGAACTCACTTAGATTGGAGAAGGAGGAGACTAATACTTTAGATTGGACAAAGAGGAGACGAACTCATTAGATTCGACAAAGAGGTGACAAACTCCTTAGAATGGACGAAGCGGAGAAGAAGTCCTTTAGATTGGACGAAGAGGGGACGAACTCCCTTAGATTGGACAGAGAGGAGACGAACTCCCTTATGTAGGACAAAGATGGGACCAACTCCCTTTGATTGGACCAAGGGGAGACGTACTCACTTAGATTGGAAAAAGAGGTGCCGAACTCCTTTAGATTGGTCCATGGGGAGACGAACTCGTTAGATTGGACCAAGAGGAGACATACTCACTTAGATTGGACAAAGAGGTGCCGAACTCCTTTAGATTGGTCCATGTGGAGACGAACTCCTTAGATTGGATAAAGAGGAGACGAACTCTTTAGAATGGATCAAGAGGTGACGAACTCAATTAGATTGGACCGAGAGGAGACGAACTCCTTTATATAGGAAAAAAAGGAGACGAACTCCTTAGGTTGGACAAACAGGAATCAAACTGCTTACATTTGTCCAAGGGGCGACGAACTCCCTTAGATTGGACCAAGAGCAGACGAACTCATTAGATTTGACCAAGAAGCGACGAACTCCCTTAGATTGGACCAAGACGAGACGAACTCACTTAGATTGGACAAGGAGGAGACGAACTCCTTAGATTGGACAAACAGGAATCAAACTTCTTAGATTTGTCCAAGGGGCGACGAACTCCTTTAGATTGGACCAAGAGGAGACGAACTCATTATATTTGACCAAGAAGCGACGAACTCCCTTAGATTGGACCAAGAGGAGACGAACTCACTTAGATTGGAGCAAGAGGGGACGAACTACTTAGATTGGACGAAGAGGGGACGAACTCCCTCATATAGGACAAAGAGGAGACGAAGTCGTTAGATTGGACCAAGAGGAGACGAACTCCCTTATATTGGACAAAGAGGAGACGACCACCTTAGATTGGACCAAGAGGAAACAAACTCACATAGATTGTACAAAGAGGAGACGAACTCCTTAGATTGGACCAATAAGAGACAAACACACATAGATTGTACAAAGAGGAGACAAACTCCTTAGATTGGACGAGGAGGAGACGAACTCCCCCATATAGGACAAATAGGAGACGAACTCCTTAGATTGGACCAAGAGGAGACGAACTCCCTCATATAGGACAAAGGGAAGACGAACTCCTCAGATTGGACAAAGAGGAGACGAACTCCTTAAATTGGACGAAGAGGAGACCAACTCACTTAGATTGGACAAAGAGGAGACGAACTCCTTAAATTGGACGAAGAGGAGACGAACTCCCTCATATAGGACAAATAGGAGACGAACTCCTTAGATTGGACCAAGAGGAGATGAACTCCCTCATATAGGACAAAGGGAAGACAAACTCCTCAGATTGGACAAAGAGGAGACGAACTCCTTAAGTTGGACCAAGAGGAGACGAACTCACTTAGATTGGGCAAAGAGGAGACGAACTCCTTAGATTGGATGAAGAGGAGACGAACTCCCTCATATAGGACAGAGGGAAGACGAACTCCTCAAATTGGACAAAGAGGAGACGAACTCCTTAAATTGGACTAAGAGTAGACGAACTCACTTCGATTGGACAAAGAGGAGACGAACTCCTTAGATTGGACCAAGAGGAGACGAACCCCTTAGCTTGGTCCAAGAGGCGACGAACTCCCTTAGATTGGACCAAGAGGAGACGAACTCACTTTGATTGGACAAAGAGGAGACGAACTCCTTAGATTGGTCCAAGAGGGGACGAACTCCTTAGATTGGACGAAGAGGAGACGAACTCCCTCATATAGGACAAAGAGGAGTCGAACTCCTCAGATTGGACAAAGAGAAGATGAACTCTCCTAGATTGGACAAACAATAGACGAACTAACTTTGATTGGACAAAGAGGAGAAGAACTCATTACATTGGACCAAGAGGCGACGAACTGCCTTAGATTGGACCAAGAGGAGACGAACTCACTTAGAATGGACTAAGAGGGGACGAACTTACTTAAATTGGACAAGGAGGACACGAAGTCTTTAGATTGGACCAAGATGCGACGAACTGCCTTAGATTGGACCAAGAGGAGACGAACTCACTTCGATTGGACAAAGAGGAGACGAACTCATTAGATTGGACGAAGAGGCGACGAACTCCCTTAGATTGGACCAAGAGGGAATGAAGTCACTTAGATTGGACAAAGAGGAAACGAACTCCTTAGATTGGTTCAAAAGGAGACGAACTCTCTCATATAGGACAAAGGGGAGGCGAACTCCTTAGATTGGACCAAGACTGGACGAACTGCCTTAGTTTGGACAAACAGGAGACGTACTCCTTTGATTGGACCAAGAGAGGACGAACTCCCTTAGATTCGACAAAGAGGAGACGAACTCCTTAGATTGTTCCAAGAGGGGACCAACCCTTAGATTGGACCAAGAGGAGACGAACTCCCTTATATTTGACAAAGAGGAGACGAACTCCATAGATTGGACCAAGGAGACGAACTCATTAGATTGGACGAAGAGGCGACGAACTCCCTTAGATTGGACCAAGAGGGGATGAAGTCACTTAGATTGGACAAAGAGGAAACGAACTCCTTAGATTGGTTCAAAAGGAGACGAACTCTCTCATATAGGACAAAGGGGAGGCGAACTCCTTAGATTGGACCAAGACTGGACGAACTGCCTTAGTTTGGACAAACAGGAGACGTACTCCTTTGATTGGACCAAGAGAGGACGAACTCCCTTAGATTCGACAAAGAGGAGACCAACTCTTTAGATTGGACCAAGAGGCGACGAGCTACCTTACATAGGACCAAGAGGTGACGAACTCACTTAGATTGGACCACGAGGAGACGAACTCTTTACATTGGAGCAAGAGGGGACGAACTCGTTATATTGGACCAAGAGGAGACAAACTCCTTAGATTGCAACAAGAGGGGACGCTCTCTCTTAGATTTGACCCAGAGAGGACGAACTCCCTTAGATTCTACAAAGAGGAGACGAACTCTTTAGATTGGACCAAGAGGTGACGAACTAACTTACTTAGGACCAAGAGGGGACAAACTCTTTAGATTGGTCAAAGAGGAGACGAACTCCTTAGATTTGACCACGAGGAGACGAACTCCCTCATATAGGACAAAGAGGAAACGAACTCATATAGATTGGACAAAGAGGAGACGAACTCCTTAGATTGGAGCAAGAGGGGATGAACTCCTTAATTGGACAAAGAGGAGATGAACTCCCTCATATAGGACAAAGAACTCCTTAGATTGGACAAAGAGGAGACGAACTCCTTAGATTGGACCAAGAGGTGACGAACTCACTTAGATTGGACAAGGAGGAGACGAAGTCTTTAGATTGGACCAAGAGGTGACGAACTACCTTAGATTGGACCAAGAGGGGACGAACTCACATAGAATGGACAAAGATGAGACGAACTCCTTAGATTGGTCCAAGAGGAGACGAACTCCTTAGATTGGACCAAGAGGAAACGAACTCACTTAGATTGAACAAACAGGAGACCAACTCGTTAGAGTGGACCAAGAGTAGGCGAACTTCTTAGATTGGTCCAAGAGAAGACGAACTCACATAGATTGGACAAAGAGGAGACGAACTCACTTAGATTAGACAAAGAGGAGACGAACTCCTTAGATTGGATGAAAAGGAGACGAACTCCCTCATATAGGACAGAGGGAAGACGAACTCCTCAAATTGGACAAAGAGGAGACGAACTCCTTAAATTGGACTAAGAGTAGACGAACTCACTTCGATTGGACAAAGAGGAGACGAACTCCTTAGATTGGACCAAGAGGAGACGAACGCACTTATATTGGACAAACAGGAGACCAACTCGTTAGAGTGGACCAAGAGGAGACGAACTTCTTTGATTGGACAAAGAGGAGACGAACTCCTTAGATTGGTCCAGGGGGACGAACTCCTTAGATTGGACGAAGAGGAGACGAACTCCCTTATATAGGACAAAGAGGAGTCGAACTCCTCAGATTGGACAAAGAGAAGATGAACTCTCCTAGATTGGACAAACAATAGACGAACTAACTTTGATTGGACAAAGAGGAGAAGAACTCATTACATTGGACCAAGAGGCGACGAACTGCCTTAGATTGGACCAAGAGGAGACGAACTCACTTAGAATGGACTAAGAGGGGACGAACTTACTTAAATTGGACAAGGAGGACACGAAGTCTTTAGATTGGACCAAGATGCGACGAACTGCCTTAGATTGGACCAAGAGGAGACGAACTCACTTCGATTGGACAAAGAGGAGACGAACTCATTAGATTGGACGAAGAGGCGACGAACTCCCTTAGATTGGACCAAGAGGGGATGAAGTCACTTAGATTGGACAAAGAGGAAACGAACTCCTTAGATTGGTTCAAAAGGAGACGAACTCTCTCATATAGGACAAAGGGGAGGCGAACTCCTTAGATTGGACCAAGACTGGACGAAGTGCCTTAGTTTGGACAAACAGGAGACGTACTCCTTTGATTGGATCAAGAGAGGACGAACTCCCTTAGATTCGACAAAGAGGAGACCAACTCTTTTGATTGGACCAAGAGGCGACGACCTACCTTACATAGGACCAAGAGGTGACGAACTCACTTAGATTGGACCACGAGGAGACGAACTCTTTACATTGGAGCAAGAGGGGACGAACTCGTTATATTGGACCAAGAGGAGACGAACTCCTTAGATTGGACCAAGAGGTGACGAACTAACTTACTTAGGACCAAGAGGGGACAAACTCTTTAGATTGGTCAAAGAGGAGACGAACTCCTTAGATTTGACCACGAGGAGACGAACTCCCTCATATAGGACAAAGAGGAAACGAACTCATATAGATTGGACAAAGAGGAGACGAACTCCTTAGATTGGAGCAAGAGGGGATGAACTCCTTAATTGGACAAAGAGGAGATGAACTCCCTCATATAGGACAAAGAACTCCTTAGATTGGACAAAGAGGAGACGAACTCCTTAGATTGGACCAAGAGGTGACGAACTCACTTAGATTGGACAAGGAGGAGACGAAGCCTTTAGATTGGACCAAGAGGTGACGAACTACCTTAGATTGGACCAAGAGGGGACGAACTCACATAGAATGGACAAAGAGGAGACGAACTCCTTAGATTGGTCCAAGAGGAGACGAACTCCTTAGATTGGACCAAGAGGAAACGAACTCACTTAGATTGAACAAACAGGAGACCAACTCGTTAGAGTGGACCAAGAGTAGGCGAACTTCTTAGATTGGTCCAAGAGGAGACAAACTCACATAGATTGGACAAAGAGGAGACGAACTCCTTAGATTAGAGCAAGAGGGGATGAACTCCTTAGATTGGACAAAGAGGAGACGAACTCCTTAGATTGGTCCACGGGGATATGAACTCCTTAGATTGGACCAAGAGGTGACGAACTCACTTAGATTGGACCAAGAGGAGAAGAACTCATTAGATTGGACCAAGAGGTGACGAACTCCCTTAGATTGGACCAAGAGGGGACGAACTCACTTAGAATGGACAAAGTGGAGACGAAATCCTTAGATTGGTCCAAGAGGAGATGAACTACTTAGATTGGTCCAAGAGGAGACGAACTCACTTAGATTGGACAAACAGGAGACCAACTCGTTAGAGTGGACCAAGAGGAGACGAACTCCTTAGATTGGTCCAAGAGGAGACGAACTCACATAGATTGGACAAAGGGGAGACGAACTCCTTAGATTGGAGCAAGAGGGGATGAACTCCTTAGATTGGACAAAGAAGAGACGAACTCCTTAGATTGTTCCACGAGGAGACGAACTCCTTAGATTGGACAAAGAGGAGTCGAACTCCTTAGATTGGACCAAGAGGGGACGACCTCACTTAGATTGGACCAAGAGGAGAAGAACTCATTAGATTGGACCAAGAGGTGACGAACTCCCTTAGATTGGACCAAGAGGAGTAAGCACTAATTAATTGGACCAAAGGTACGAACTCCTTAGATTGTGACCAAGAGGGGACCACTCCCTTAGAATTGACAAAGTGGAGACGAACTCCTTAGATTGGTCCAAGATTATACGAACTGCACTAATTGGACAAACAGGAGGACCAACTCGTTGAGTGGACCCAAGAGAGACGACTCCCCTAGATTGGTCCAAGAGGAGACGACTCACATAGATTGGAAAAAGAGGAGACGAACTACTTAAATTGAGCTAGAGGGATTACTCCTTAGATTGGATTGAGAGGAGACTAACTCCCGCTATATAGGACCCGAGGAGACGAACTCCTTAGATGTACAAAGAGGATACGAACTCTTAGATTGGACCAATAGTTGACGACTCCCTGGGATTGTACAAGGAGGAGACTAAGACTTTAGTTGGCCCCAAGACGAGAACGAACTCCTTGAATTGAACCCAAGGGACGAACTCCGTCGATTGTTCTAAGAGAGACGAACTCCTTAAATTGAACCAAGAGGAGACGAACTCTTAGATTGGTCCCCAAGAGACGACTCCTTAAATTGGACCAAGAGAGACGAACTCCTTAGATTGGTCCAAGAGGAGACGAACTCCCTTAGATTGGACAAAGAGGAGACGAACTCCTTACATTGGACAAGCAGGAGTCGAACTCCATAGGTTGGTCCAAGAGGAGACGAACTCTCTCATATAGGACAAAGAGAAGACGAACTCCTTAGTTGGACCAAGACGGGACGAACTCCTTTAGATTGGACAAACAGGAGCCAAAGTCCTTAGATTGGAACAAGAGGAGACGAACTCACTCAGATTGGAGAAGCAGGAGGTGAATTCTTTAGATTGGACCAAGAGGCGACGAACTCCCTTAGATTGGACCAAGAGGAGACGAACTCACTTCGATTGGACAACGAGGAGACGAACTCCTTAGATTGGACAAAGAGGAGTCGAACTCCTTAGACTGGCCCAAGAGGAGACGAACTCACCTAGATTGGAGAAGGAGGAGATGAATACTTTAGATTGGACCAAGAGGCGACGATATCCCTTAGATTGGACCAAGAGGAGACGAACTCACATAGATTGTACAAAGAGGAGACGAACTCCTTAGATTGGAGCAAGAGAGAACGAACTCCTTAGATTGGACGAAGAGGAGACGAACTCCCTCAGATAGGACAAAGAGGAGACAAACTCCTTAGATTGGGCAAAGAGAACACGAACTCCTTAAATTGGACCAAGAGGAGATGAAGTCACTTAGATTGGATAAACAGGAGTTGAACTCCTCAGATTGGTCCAAGAGGAGACGAAATCTCTCATATAGGACAAAGAGAAGACGAACTCCTCAGTTGGACCAAGACGGGGCGAACGACCTTAGATTGGACAAACAGGAGACAAACTCCTTAGATTGGACAAAGAGGAGACGAACTCACTTAGATAGGAGAAGGAGGAGGCGAATTCTTTAGATTGGACCAAGAGGCGACGGACTGCCTTAGATTGGACCAAGAGGGGACGAACTCACTTAGATTGGACAAAGAGGAGCCGAACTGCTTAGATTGGTCCAAGAGGGGACGAACTCCTTAGGTTGGTCCAAGAGGAGAACGAACTCCTTAGATTGGAGCAAGTGGGGACGAACTCCTTAAATTGGACGAAGAGGAAACGGACTCCCTCATATAGGACAAAGAGGAGACGAACTCCTTAGATTGGACCAAGAGAAGATGAACTTACGTCGATTGGACAAAGAGGAGACGAACTCATTAGATTGGACCAAGAGGAGACAAACTTCTTAGATTGGAGCAAGAGAGGACGAACTCATTAGATTGGACGAAGAGGAGACGAACTCCCTCATATAGGACAAAGAGGAGACGAACTCCTCAGATTGGACAAAGAGAAGACGAACTCTCCTAGATTGGACAAACAATAGACGAACTCACTTAGATTGGACAAAGAGGAAACGAACTCCTTAGATTGGACAAACAGGAGTCGAACTCCTTAGATTGAACCAAGAGGAGACGAACTCACTTAGATTGGAGAAGGAGGAGACAAATTCTTCAGATTGGACCAAGAGGCGACAAACTCCCTTAGATTGGAGCAAGAGGGGATGAACTCCTTAGATTGGACGAAGAGGAGACGAACTCCCTCATATAGGACAAAGAGGAGAGGAACTCCTTAGATTGGACAAGAGATCGAACTCCTAGATTGGATCAGATGGGCTAACTCCTTTAGATTGGAGACGAAGAGGAAACAACCCTCATATAGAACAAAGAGAGACGAACTCCTTATAGATTGGCCCAAGTGGAGACGAACTCGTTAGATTGGACCAAGAGGAGACGAACTCACATAGATTGGACAAAGAGGAGACGAACTCCTTAGATTGTAGCAAGAGGGGATGAACTCCTTAGATTGGACAAAGAGGAGACGAACTTCTTAGATTGATCCACGAGGAGACGAACTCCTTAGATTGGACCAAGAGGTGACGAACTCACTTAGATTGGACCAAGAAGAGAAGAACTCATTAGATTGGACCAAGAGGTGATGAACTCCCTTAGATTGGACAAAGAGAAGACGAACTCTCCTAGATTGGACAAACAGGAGACGAACTCACTTATATTCGACAAAGAGGAGACAAACTACTTAGATTGGACAAAGAGAAGACGAGCTCCCTAAATTGGACCAAGAAGAGACGAACTCACTTTGATTGGACAAATAGGAGACGAACTCCATAGATTGGACAAACAGGAGTCGAACTCCTTAGATTGGTCCAAGAGGAGACGAACTCTCTCATATAGGACAAAGAGAAGACAAACTCCTTAGTTGGACCAAGACTGGACGAACTCCCTTAGATTGGACAAACAGGAGACAAACTCCTTAGATTGGACCAAGAGGAGACGAACTCACTTAGATTGGAGAAGGAGGTGGCGACTTCTTTAGATTGGACCAAGAGGGGACGAACTCACTTAGATTGGACAAAGAGGAGACGACCTCCTTAGATTGGTCCAAGAGGGGACGAACTCCTTAGATTGGACCAAGAGGAGACGAACTCCCTTATATAGGACAAAGAGGAGACGAACTCCTTAGATTGGACCAAGAGGAGACGAACTCACTTAGATTGGAGAAGGAGGTGGTGAATTCTTTAGATTGGACCAAGGGGAGACGAATTCATTAGATTGGACCAAGAGGAGACGAACTCCTTAGATTGGAGCAAGAGAGGACGATCTCCTTAATTTTGGACGAAGAGGAGACGAACTCCTTAAATTGGACCAAGAGGAGATGAACTCACTTAGATTGGTCAAAGAGGAGACGAACTCCTTAGATTGGACAAACAGGAGAGAAACTCCTTAGATTGGACCAAGAGGAGACCAACTCACTTAGATTGGAGAAGGAGGAGACGAATACTTTAGATTGGACCAAGAGGCGACGAAGTCCCTAAGATTGGACCAAGAGGAGACGAACTCACTTCGAATGGACAAAGAGGAGACGAACTCATTAGATTAGAGAAGGAGGAGACGAATTCTTCAGATTGGACCAAGAGGCGACAAACTCCCTTAGATTGGAACAAGAAGGGATGAACTCCTTAGATTGGATGAAGAGGAGACAAACTCCCTCATATAGGACAAAGGGAAGATGAACTCCTCAGATTGGTCAAAGAGGAGACGAACTCCTTAAATTGGACCAAGAGGAGACAACTCACTTAGATTGGACAAACAGGAATCGAACTCCTGAGATTGGTCCAAGAGGAGACCAACTATCTCATATAGGACATAGAGAAGACGAACTCCTTAGACTGGACCAAGACGGGAAGAACTCCTTTAGATTGGACCAAGAGGAGACGAACTCACTTAGATTGGAGAAGGAGGAGACGAATTCTTCAGATTGGACCAAGAGGCGACAAACTCCCTTAGATTGGACCAAGTGGAGATGAACTCACTTCGATTGGACAAAGAGGAGATGAACTCCTTAGATTGGACAAAGGGGAGTCGAACTCCTTAGATTGGTCCAAGAGGAGACGAACTCTCTCATATAGGACAAAGAGAAGACGAACTCCTTAGATTGGACCAAGACGCGGCGAACTCCCTTAGATTGGACAAACAGGAGACAAACTCCTTAGATTGGACCAAGAGGAGACGAACTCACTTAGATTGGAGAAGGAGGAGACTAATACTTTAGATTGGACAAAGAGGAGACGAACTCATTAGATTCGACAAAGAGGTGACAAACTCCTTAGAATGGACCAAGCGGAGAAGAAGTCCTTTAGATTGGACGAAGAGGGGACGAACTCCCTTAGATTGGACAGAGAGGAGACGAACTCCCTTATGTAGGACAAAGATGGGACCAACTCCCTTTGATTGGACCAAGGGGAGACGTACTCACTTAGATTGGAAAAAGAGGTGCCGAACTCCTTTAGATTGGTCCATGGGGAGACAAACTCCTTAGATTGGACCAAGAGGAGACGAACTCACTTCGAATGGACAAAGAGGAGACGAACTCATTAGATTAGAGAAGGAGGAGACGAATTCTTCAGATTGGACCAAGAGGCGACAAACTCCCTTAGATTGGAACAAGAAGGGATGAACTCCTTAGATTGGACGAAGAGGAGACAAACTCCCTCATATAGGACAAAGGGAAGATGAACTCCTCAGATTGGTCAAAGAGGAGACGAACTCCTTAAATTGGACCAAGAGGAGACAACTCACTTAGATTGGACAAACAGGAATCGAACTCCTGAGATTGGTCCAAGAGGAGACCAACTATCTCATATAGGACATAGAGAAGACGAACTCCTTAGATTAGACCAAGACGGGAAGAACTCCCTTAGATTGGACCAACAGGAGACGAACTCACTTTGATTGCAGAAGGAGGAGACGAATTCTTCAGATTGGACCAAGAGGCGACAAACTCCCTTAGATTGGAACAAGAAGGGATGAACTCCTTAGATTGGACGAAGAGGAGACAAACTCCCTCATATAGGACAAAGGGAAGATGAACTCCTCAGATTGGTCAAAGAGGAGACGAACTCCTTAAATTGGACCAAGAGGAGACGAACTCACTTTGATTGCAGAAGGAGGAGACGAATTCTTCAGATTGGACCAAGAGGCGACAAACTCCCTTAGATTGGAACAAGAAGGGATGAACTCCTTAGATTGGACGAAGAGGAGACAAACTCCCTCATATAGGACAAAGGGAAGATGAACTCCTCAGATTGGTCAAAGAGGAGACGAACTCCTTAAATTGGACCAAGAGGAGACAAACTCACTTAGATTGGACAAACAGGAATCGACCTCCTGAGATTGGTCCCAGAGGAGACCAACTCTCTCATATAGGACATAGAGAAGACGAACTCCTTAGATTGGAGAAACAGGAGACAAACGCCTTTGATTGGACCAAGAGGAGACGAACTCACTTAGATTGGAGAAGGAGGAGACGAAATCTTCAGATTGGACCAAGAGGCGACAAACTCCCTTAGATTGGAACAAGAAGGGATGAACTCCTTAGATTGGACAAAGAGGAGACAAATTCCCTCATATAGGACAAAGAGGAGACGAACTCCTTAGAATGAACCAAGAGGTGACGAACTCACTTAGATTGGACAAAGAGGAGACGAAGTCTTTAGATTGGACCAAGAGGTGACGAACTCCCTCAGATTGAACCAACAGGGGACGAACTCACTTAGAATGGACATAGAGGAGACGAACTCCTTAGATTGTTCCAAGAGGAGACGAAGTCTCTCATATAGGACAAAGAGAAGACGAACTCCTTAGATTGGACCAAGACGGGACGTACTCTCTCATATAGGACAAAGAGAAGACGAACTCTCTCATATAGGACAAAGGGAAGAGGAACTCCTCAAATTGGACAAAGAGGAGACGAACTCCTGAAATTGGACCAAGAGAAGACGAACTCCCTCATATAGGACAAAGAGGAGACGAACTCCTTAGATTGCACAAAGAGGAGACGAACTCCTTAAATTGGACCAAGAGGAGACGAACTCACTTAGAATGGTCAAAGAGGAGACGAACTCCTTAGATTGGACAAACAGAAGACAAACTCCTTAGATTGGACCAAGAGGAGACGAACTCACTTAGATTGGAGAAGGAGGAGATGAATACTTTAGATTGGACCAAGAGGCGATAAACTCCCTTAGATTGGACCAAG
>JAGKPW010001149.1:0-13523 GCA_019926035.1 Melaleuca alternifolia
GGAGACAGACTCCTTAGGTTAGACCAAGAGGAGACGAACTTGCAAAGATTGGACCAACATGAGACGAACTCCTTAGATTGGACCAGGAGGAGACGAAATTCTTAATATTGGACCAAAAGGAGACGAACTCCGCAGATTGGACCAAGAGGAGACGAACTTCCAAAGATTGGACCAAATGGAGACGAACTCCTTAGATTGCACCAAGAAGAAACGAACTTCTTAAGATTGGACCAAAAGGAGACGAACTCCTTAAATTGGACCAAGATGCGACGAACATCCTAAAATTGGACTCGAACATCCTAAGATTGGAGCAAAAGGAGACGAACCCCTTAGATTGGACCAAGAGGAGATGAACTTCTAAAGATTGGACCAAAAAGAGACGAACTCCTTTGATTGGAACTAGACGAGACGAACTTCCAAAGATTGGACCAAAAGGAGACAAACTCCTTAGGTTGCACCAAGAGGAGACGAACTTTTTAAGATTGGACCAAAAGGAGACGAACTCCTTAGATTGGACCAAGAGGCGACGAACATCCTAAAATTGGACCCGAACATCCAAAGATTGGAGCAAAAGGAGAAGAAATCCTTAGATTGGACCAAGAGGAGACAAACTCCTTAGATTAGACCAAGAGGAGACGAACTTCCAAGGATTGGACCAAGAGGAGACGAACTCCTTAGAATCGACCAAGAAGAGACAAACTTCGAAAGATTGAACCAAAAGGAGACGAACTCCTTAGATTGGACCAAGAATAGACGAAATTCCTAAGATGGGACCAAGAATAGACGAAATTCCTAAGATTGGAACAAAAAGAGACGAACTCCTTAGATTTGACCAAGGGGAGACGAACTACTTAGATCAGACCAAAGGGAGACGAACTTCCAAAGATTGGACCAAAAGGAGACGAACTCCTTAGATTGGACCAAGAGGAGACAAACTCCTTAGATTAGACCAAGAGGAGACGAACTTCGAAAGATTGGACAAAAAAGAGACGAACTCCTTAGATTGGACCAAGAGGCGACGGACTCCTTAGATTAGACCAAGAGGAGACGAACTTGCAAAGATTGGACCAACAGGAGACGAACTCCTTAGATTGGACCAAGAGGAGATGAACTTCCTTAGATTGGACCAAAACGAGACAAACTCCTCAGATTGGACCAAGTGGAGACGGACTCCTTAGATTAGACCAAGAGGAGACGACCTTGCAAAGATTGGACCAACAGGAGACGAACTCTTTAGATTGGACCAGGAGGAGACGACATTCTTAAGATTGGACCAAAAGGAGACGAACTCCGCAGATTGGACCAAGAGGAGACGAACTTCTAAAGATTGGACCAAATGGAGACGAACTCCTTAGATTGCACCAAAAGGAGATGAACTTCCGAAGATTGGACCAAAAGGGGACGAACTACTTAGATTGGACCAAGAAGCGACGAAAACATTGCTAAAATTGGGACTCGAAAATACTACGGAGTGGAGCAAAAGGAGACGACACCCTTAGATGGGACCAAGAGGAGACAAATTCCTTAGATTAGGGACCAAGAGGAGAACGAACTTCCCAAAGATTGGACCAAAAAGAAGCGGAACTCCTTAGATTGGACGTGAAGCAGCACGAAACTCTTCGATTGATCCAAGGAGGAGACGGAAGAGTTTCAAAGATTGGACCAAGAGGAGACGAACTCCTTAGATTGGACCGAAAGGAGACGAACTGCCTTAGATTAGACAAAAAGGAGACGAACTCGGTTAGATTGGACCAAAAGGAGACGAACTCGTTAGATTGGACCAAAAGGAGACGAACTCCTTTGATTGGACCAAGCGGAGACTAACGTCGTAAGATTGGACCAAAAGGAGATAAATCCCTTAGATTGGATCAAGAGGAGACGAACTCGGTTAGATTGGACCAAAAGGAGAGAAGCTCCTTAGATTGGACCAAGAGGAGACGAACTAGGTTAGATTGGACCAAAAGGAGACGAACTCCCTTAGATTGGAACAAGACGAGACGAACTTCTAAGATTGGACCAAAAGAGAACTCCTTAGATTTGACCAAGAGAGACGAACTTCTAAGATTGGACCAAAAGGAGACGAACTCCTTAGATTGGACCGAAAGCAGACGAACTCCTTCGATTGATCCAATAGGAGACGAACATTCAAAGATTGGACCAAAAGGAGACGAACTCCTTAGATTGGACCAACAGGAGATGAACTTCCGAAGATTGGACCAAAAGGAGACGAACTCCTTAGATTGGACTAAGAGGAAACGAGCTTCCCAAGATTGGACCAAAAGGAGATGAACTCCTTAGATTGGACCAAGAGGAGACGAAATTCCTAAGATTGGACCAAAAGGAGATGAACTCCTCAGATTGGACCAAGAGGGGACGGACTCCTTAGATTAGACCAAGAGGAGACGAACTTGCAAAGATTGGACCAAATGGAGACGAACTCCTTAGATTGCACCAAGAGGAGACGAAATTCTTAAGATTGGACCAAAAGGAGACGAACTCAGTAGATTGGAACAAGACGAGACGAACTTCCAAAGATTGGACCAAAAGGAGACAAACTCCTTAGATTGCACCAAGAGGAGACGAACTTCCTAAGATTGGACCAAAAGGAGACGAACTCCTTAGATTGGACCAAGAGGCGACGCACATCCTAAAATTGGACCCGAACATCCGAAGATTGGAGCAAAAGGAGAAGAAATCCTTAGATTGGACAAAGAGGAGACAAACTCCTTAGATTAGACCAAGAGGAGACGAACTTCCAAGGATTGGACCAAAAGGAGACGAACTCCTTAGATTGGACCAAGAGGAGACGAATTCCTCAGATTCGACCAAGAAGAGACAAACTTCCAAAGATTGAGCCAAAAGGAGACGAACTCCTTAGATTGGACCAAGAATAGACGAAATTCCTAAGATGGGACCAAGAATAGACCAAATTCCTAAGATTGGACCAAAAGGAGACGAACTTCCAAAGATTGGACCAAAAGGAGACAAACTCCTTTGATTGGACCAAGAGGAGGCGAACTTCCAAAGATTGGACGAAAAGAAGACGAACTCCTTAGATTGGACCAAGAGCATACGAAATTCCTAAGATTTGACCAAAAGGAGACAAACTCCGTAGATTGGACCAAGAGGAGACGAACTTCTGAAGATTGGACCAACAGGAGACGAACTCCTTAGATTGGACCAAGAGGAGACAAACACCTTAGATTAGATTAAGAGGAGACGAACTTCCAAAGATTGGACCAAAAGGAGACGAACTCCTTAGATTGTACCAAGAGGAGACGAACTCCTTGGATTAGATCAAGTGGACACGAACTTCCAAAGATTGGACCAAAAGGAGGCGAAATCCTTAGATTGGACCAAGAAGAGACGAAATTCCTAAGATTGGACCAAAAGAAGATGAACTCCTTAGATTGGACCAAGAAGGGACGAATATCCAAAGATTAGACTAAAAGGAGACGAAATTCCTAAGATTGGACCAAAAGGTGACGAACTCCTTAGATTGGACCAAAATGAGACGAACTCCTTAGACTGGACCAAGAATAGACGAAATTCCTAAGATGGGACCAAGAATAGACGAACTTCTAAAGATTGGACCAAAAGGAGACGAACTCCTTAGATTTGACCAAGGGGAGACGAACTACTTAGATCAGACCAAAGGGAGACGATCTTCCAAAGATTGGACCAAAAGGAGACGAACTCCTTAGATTGGACCAAGAGGAGACGAACTCCTTAGATTAGACAAAGAGGAAACGAATTTCCAAAGATTGGACCAAAAGGAGACGAACTCCTTAGATTTGGACAAAGAAGAGACGAAATTCCTAAGATGGACCACAGTACGAACTTGTAGAGGAACAAGAGGAGACCGACCCATTCCAAAGATTGGACCAAAAGGAGACGAAATCCTTAGAGTGGAACCCAGAGGAGACGAACTTGGTTAGATTGGACCAAAAGGAGACGAACTCCTTAGATTGGACCAAGACGAGACGAACTTCCAAACATTGGACAGAAAGAAGATGAATCTCATAGATTGGACCAAGAGGAGACGAACTTCCTAAGATTGGACCAAAAGGAGACGAACTCCTCAGATTGGACCAAGTGGAGATGGACTCCTTAGATTAGACCAAGAGGAGACGAACTCCTCAGATTGGACCAAGAGGGGACGGACTCCTTAGATTAGACCAAGAGGAGACGAACTTGCAAAGATTGGACCAAATGGAGTCGACCTCCTTAGATTGGACCAAGAGGAGACGAAATTCTTAAGATTGGACCAAAAGGAGACGAACTCAGTAGATTGGAACAAGACGAGACGAACTTCCAAAGATTGGACCAAAAGGAGACAAACTCCTTAGATTGCACCAAGAGGAGACGAACTTTTTAAGATTGGACCAAAAGGAGACGAACTCCTTAGATTGGACCAAGAGGCGACGAACATCCTAAGATTGGACCCGAACATTCTAAGATTGGACCAAAAGGAGAGGAACTCCTTAGATTGGACCAAGAGGAGACGAACTCCTTAGATTAGACAAAGAGGAAACGAATTTCCAAAGATTGGACCAAAAGGAGACGAAACTTTCCTTAGAATGGACCAAGAATGCGGACAAAACATCCTAAGATTCCGCGCAAAAGGGACGAACACCTGAGATTGGATCAGGAGATACGAAATTGGTGAGATTGGACCAAATAGGAGAAGAACTTCTAAAGATGGACTAAAACGAGACGAACTCCTTTTGATTGGACCACGAGGAAACGAACTTCCAGCTTGACCAAAAGGAGACGAACTCCCTAGAATGGACCAAGGAGGGAGACGGAATTCTAGATTGGAACCAAAAGAGACGAACTCCTCAGATTGGACCAAGAGGGGACGGACTCCTTAGATTAGACCAAGAGGAGACGAACTTGCAAAGATTGGACCAACAGGAGACGAACTCCGTAGATTGGACCAAGAGGAGACGAACTTCCAAAGATTGGACCAAAAGGAGACGAAATCCTTAGATTGGACCCAGAGGAGACGAACTTGGTTAGATTGGACCAAAAGGAGACGAACTCCTTAGATTGGACCAAGACGAGACGAACTTCCAAACATTGGACCAAAAGAAGACGAACTTCATAGATTGGACAAGAGGCGGACGAACTTCCTAAGATGGACCAAAAGGAGACGAACTCCTTAGATTGGACAAGTGGAGAGGACTCTAGATTAGACAAAGGGGAGAGACATTCCCTAGATTGGATTACCAGGAGACGAACTCATGAGATTGGAACCAAGAGGAGACGAAATTCTGTAAGATGGACAAAAGTAGACGAATCCGCAGATTGGACCAATGAGGAGAGAATTCAAAGATTGGACCAAATGGAGACGAACTCCTAGATGCACCAAGAAGAGAAGATACTGCGTACATTGAACAAAAGGAGACGAACTCCTTAAATTGGACCAAGATGCGACGAACATCCTAAAATTGGACTCGAACATCCTAAGATTGGAGGAAAAGGAGACAAAATCCTTAGATTGGACCAAGAGGAGACAAACACCTTAGATTAGATTAAGAGGAGACGAACTTCCAAAGATTGGACCAAAAGGAGACGAACTCCTTACATTGGACCAAGAGGAGACGAACTTCCAAAGATTCGACCAAAATGAGACGAACTCCTTACATTGGACCAAGAGGAGACGAACTTGGTTAGATTGGACCAAAAGGAGGCCAACTCCTTAGATTGGACCAAGAGGAGATGAACTTCCAAGGATTAGAGCAAAAGAAGACGAACTCCTTAGATTGGACCAAGAGCAGACGAACTTCCAACGATTAGACCAAAGGAGACGAACTCCTTCGATTCGACCAAGAGGAGACGAACTTCAAAAGATTGGACCAAAAGGAGACGAACTCCTTAGATTGGACCAAGAGGAGACGAACTTGGTTAGATTGGCCCAAAAGGAGATGAACTCCTTAGAATGGACCAAGAGGAGACGAACTTCCAAAGATTGGACGAAAAGAAGACGAACTCCTTAGATTGGACCAAAAGCAAACGAAATTCCTAAGATTTGACCAAAAGGAGACAAACTCCGTAGATTGGACCAAGAGGAGACGAACTTCTGAAGATTGGACCAACCAGAGACGAACTCCTTAGATTGGACCAAGAGGAGACGAACTTCCCACGATTAGACCAAAAGGAGACGAACTACTTTGATTGGACCAAGAGGAGACGAACTTCAAAAGATTGGACCAAAAGGAGACGAACTCTTAGATTGGACCAAGAGGAGACGAAATTCTTATGATTGGACCAAAAGGAGAGGAACTCTTTAGATTGGACCAAAAGGAGATTAACTTCCAAAGATTAGACGAAAAGCAGACGAAATCCGCTAGATTGGACCCAGAGGAGACGAACTTGGTTAGATTGGACCAAAAGGAGACGAACTCCTTAGATTGGACCAAGACGAGACGAACTTCCAAACATTGGACCAAAAGAAGACGAACTTCATAGATTGGACCAAGAGGAGACGAACTTCCTAAGATTGGACCAAAAGGAGACGAACTCCTTAGATTGGACCAAGTGGAGATGGACTCCTTAGATTAGACCAAGTGGAGACGACCTTCCATAGATTGGACCAACAGAGACGAACTCCTTAGATTGGACCAAGAGGAGACGAAATTCTTAAGATTGGACCAAGAGGAGATGAACTTCCAAAGATTGGACCAAATGGAGACGAACTCCTTAGATTGCACCAAGAAGAAACGAACTTCTTAAGATTGGACCAAAAGGAGACGAACTCCTTAAATTGGACCAAGATGCGACGAACATCCTAAAATTGGACTCGAACATCCTAAGATTGGAGCAAAAGGAGACGAAATCCTTAGATTGGACCAAGAGGAGACAAACTCCTTAGATTAGACTAAGAGGAGACGAACTTCCAAAGATTGGACCAAAAGGAGACGAACTCCTTAGATTGTACCAAGAGGAGACGAACTCCTTGGATTAGATCAAGAGGACACGAACTTCCAAAGATTGGACCAAAAGGAGGCGAAACTCCTTAGGATTGGACCAAGACGAGACGAAAATTCCTAAGATGGATTCACCAAAAGAAGACGAACGTCCTAGATGGGACCAAGGGAAGACGAAATACTTTTATAGTGCAAACGGAACGAACTCCCAAAGATCGGACCAAAAGGAGACGAACTCCTTAGATTGCACCAAGAGGAGACGAACTTCCAAAGATTCGACCAAAATGAGACGAACTCCTTACATTGGACCAAGAGGAGACGAACTTGGTTAGATTGGACCAAAAGGAGGCCAACTCCTTAGATTGGACCAAGAGGAGACGAACTTCCAAGGATTAGAGCAAAAGAAGACGAACTCCTTAGATTGGACCAAGAGCAGACGAACTTCCAACGATTAGACCAAAGGAGACGAACTCCTTCGATTCGACCAAGAGGAGACGAACTTCAAAAGATTGGACCAAAAGGAGTCGAACTGCTTAGATTGGACCAAGAGGAGACGAACTTGGTTAGATTGGACCAAAAGGAGACGAACTCCTTAGAATGGACCAAGAGGAGACGAACTTTCAAAGATTGGACGAAAAGAAGACGAACTCCTTAGATTGGACCAAGAGCAAACGAAATTCCTAAGATTTGACCAAAAGGAGACAAACTCCGTAGATTGGACCAAGAGGAGACAAACTTCCGAAGATTGGACCAAGAGGAGACGAACCTCCAGCGATTAGACCAAAGGAGACGAACTCCTTCGATTTGACCAAGAGGTGACGAACTTCAAAAGATTGGACCAAAAGGAGTCGAACTCCTTAGATTGGACCAAGAGGACACGAACTTGGTTAGATTGGACCAAAAGGAGACGAACTCCTTAGAATGGACCAAGAGGAGACGAAATTCTTAAGATTGGACCAAGAGGAGATGAACTTCCAAAGATTGGACCAAATGGAGACGAACTCCTTAGATTGCACCAAGAAGAGACGAACTTCTTAAGATTGGACCAAAAGGAGACGAACTTCCAAAGATTGGACCAAATGGAGACGAACTCCTTAGATTGCACCAAGAAGAGACGAACTTCGTAAGATTGGACCAAAAGGAGACGAACTCCTTAGATTGGACCAAGATGCGACGAACATCCTAAAATTGGACTCGAACATCCTAAGATTGGAGCAAAAGGAGACGAAATCCTTAGATTGGACCAAGAGGAGACAAACACCTTAGATTAGACTAAGAGGAGACGAACTTCCAAAGATTGGACCAAAAGGAGACGAACTCCTTAGATTGTACCAACAGGAGACGAACTCCTTGGATTAGATCAAGAGGAGACGAACTTCCAAAGATTGGACCAAAAGGAGGCGAACTCCTTAGATTGGACCAAGAAGAGACGAAATTCCTAAGATTGGACCAAAAGAAGACGAACTCCTTAGATTGGACCAAGGGGAGACGAACTACTTTTATTAGTGCAAAAGGACACGAACTTCCAAAGATCGGACCAAAAGGAGACGAACTCCTTAAATTGCACCAAGAGTAGACGAACTTCCAAAGATTCGACCAAAATGAGACGAACTCCTTACATTGGACCAAGAGGAGACGAACTTGGTTAGATTGGACCAAAAGGAGGCCAACTCCTTAGATTGGACCAAGAGGAGACGAACTTCCAAGGATTAGAGCAAAAGAAGACGAACTCCTTAGATTGGACCAAGAGCAGACGAACTTCCAACGATTAGACCAAAGGAGACGAACTCCTTCGATTCGACCAAGAGGAGACGAACTTCAAAAGATTGGACCAAAAGGAGTCGAACTGCTTAGATTGGACCAAGAGGAGACGAACTTGGTTAGATTGGACCAGGAGGAGACGAACATGGTTAGATTGGACACGAGGAGGAGACGCCCTTCAAAGATGGACGAAAAGAAGACGAACTCCTTAGATTGGACCAAGAGCAAAACGAAAATTCCTAAGATTTGACCAAAGGGAGCCAAAAACTCCGTAGGATGGACCAAGAGGGAGACAAACTTCCGAAGATTTGGACAAGAGGAGACGAAACCTCCAGCGATTAGGACCAAAGGAGACGAACCTCTTCGAATTGACCAAGAGGTTGACGAACTTTCAAAGATTGGACCAAGAGGAGACGAACACCGTAGATTAGACCAAGAGGAGACGAACTTCCAAAGATTGGACCAAAAGGAGACGATCTCCTTAGATTGGACCAAGAGGAGACGAACTCCTTAGATTGGACCAAGAGGAGAAGAACTTCCAAAGATTGGACCAAAAGAAGACGAACTCCTTAGATTGGACCAAGAGCAAACGAAATTCCTAAGATTTGACCAAAAGGAGACAAACTCCGTAGATTGGACCAAGAGGGAGACAAACTTCCGAAGATTGGACCAAGAGGAGACGAACTTCCAAAGATTGGGCCAAAAGGAGACGGACTCCTTAGATTGGACCAAGAGGAGACGAACTTCTAACGATTAGACCAAAAGGAGACGATCTCCTTAGATTGGACCAAGAGCAGACGAACTTGGTTAGATTGGACCAAAAGGAGACGAACTTCTTAGATTGGACCAAAAGGAGACGAACTCCTTAGATTGGACCAAAAGGAGATGAACTTCTAAAGATTAGACCAAGAGCAGACGAAATTCCTAAGATTTGACAAAAAGGAGAAAAACTCCGTAGATTGGACCAAAAGGAGATGAACTTGCGAAGATTGGACCAAAAGGGGACGAACTCCTTAGATTGGACCAAGAAGGGACGAATATCCAAAGATTAGACTAAAAGGAGACGAAATTCCTAAGATTGGACCAAAAGGTGACGAACTCCTTAGATTGGACGAAAATGAGACGAACTCCTTAGATTGGACCAAGAGGAGACGAATTTCCTAAGATTGGACCAAAAGGAGATGAACTCCTTATATTGGACAAGAGGAGACGAACTTCTAAAGATTGGACCAAAAGGAGACGAACTCGTTAGATTGGACCAAGAGGAGAGGAGCTTCCAAAGATTGGATCAAAATGAGACGAACTCATTAGATTGGACCAAGAGGAGACGAAATTCCTAAGATTGGACCAAAAGGAGACGAACTCCTTAGATTGGACCAAGAGGAGACGAACTTTCAAAGATTGGACAAAAAGAAGACGAACTTCCAAAGATTGGACAAAAAGGGGTCGAACTACTTAGATTGGACCAAGAGGCAACGGACATCCTAAGATTGGACACGAACATCCTAAGATTGGAGCAAAAGGAGAAGAACACCTTAGATTGGATCAGGAGGAAACGAACTTGGTTAGATTGGACCAAAAGGAGGCCAACTCCTTAGATTGGACCAAGACGCGACGAACATCCAAAGATTGGACCAAAAGCAGATGAACTCCTTCGATTGATCTAAGAGGATACGAAGTTCGAAAGATTGCACAAAAAGCAGATGAACTCCTTAGATTGGACCAAGAGGCGACGAACATCCTAAGATTGGACCAAAAGGAGAGGAACTCCTTAGATTGGACCAAGAGGAGACGAACATGGTTAGATTGGACCAAAAGGCGATGAACATCCTAAGATTGGACCAAAAGGAGAGGAACTCCTTAGATTGGACGAAGAGGCGACGAACATCCTAAGATTGGACCAAAAGGAGAGAAACTCCTTAGATTGGACCAAGAGAAGAGCGACTTCCAAAGATTGGATCAAAATAAGACGAACTCCTTAGATTGGACAAGAGGTGACGAACTTCCTAAGATTGGACCAAGAGCAGATGAACTCCTATGATTGGACCAAAAGGAGACGAACTTCTAATGATTGGACCAAAAGGAGACGAACTCCTTAGATTGGACCAAGAGGAGAGGAGCTTCCAAAGATTGGACCAAAATGAGACGAACACATTAGATTGGACCAAGAGGAGACGAAATTCCTAAGATTGGACCAAAAGGAGACGAACTCCTTAGATTGGACCAAGAGAAGAAGAACTCCCTAGATTAGACCAAGAGGAGACGAACTTCCAAAGATTGGACCAAAAGGAGACGAAGTCCTTAGATTGGTCCAAAAGGAGACGAACTCCTTAGATTGGACCAAGAAAAGACGAACTCCCTAGATTAGACCAAGAGGAGGCGAACTTCCAAGATTGGACCAAAAGGAGACGAACTCCTTAGATTGGACCAAGAGGCGACGAACATCCTAAGATTGGACCAAAAGGAGACGAACTCCTTAGATTGGACGAAGAGGAGACGAACTTGGTCAGATTGGAACGAAAAGCAGACGAACTCCTTAGATTGGACCAAGAGGAGACAAACTCCTTAGATTGGTCCGAGAGGAGACGAACTCCTTAGATTGGATCAAGAGTAGACGAACATACAAAGATTTGGTGAAAAAGAATCGAACTTCCTAGATTGGACCAACAGGAGACGAGCTTCCTTAGATTGGACCAAGAGATGATGAACTTGGTTAGATTATACCAAAGGGAGATGAACTCCTTAGAGTGGACCAAGAGGAGACATACTCCTTAGATTGGATCAAGAGAAGGCGAACTTCCAAAGATTTGGTCGAAAAGAGACGAACCCCCTAGATTGGACCAACAGGACACGAACTTCCAATGATTGGACCAAAAGGACACGAACTCCTTAGATTGGACCCAAAGGCGATGAACATCCTAAGATTGAACCAAAAGGAAACGAACTCCTTAGATTGGACCAAGAGGAGACGAACTTGCAAAAATTGTACGAAAGGGAGACGAACCCCTTAGATTGGTCCAAGAGGAGACGAACTTCCTAAGATTGGACCAAAAGTAGACGAACTCCTTAGATTGGACCAAGAGGAGACGAACTTCCTAACATTGGACCAAAAAGAGACGAACTCCTTAGATTGGACCAAGAGGAGACGAACTTGGTTAGATTGGACCAAAAGGAGAGGATCTCCTTAGATTGGACCAAGAGGAGACGAACTTCTAAAGATTGGACCAAAAGGAGACTAACTCCTTAGATTGGACCAAGAAGAGAGGAACTTCCAAAGATTGGACCAAAATGAGACGAACTCCTTAGATTGGACCAAGAGGAGACGAACTTGGTTGGATTGGACCAAAAGGAGAGGAACTCCTTAGATTGGACCAAGAGGAGACGAACTTCTAAAGATTGGACCAAAAGGAGGCGAACTCCTTAGATTGGACCAAGAGGGGAGGAGCTTCCAAAGATTGGACCAAAATGAGACGAACACATTAGATTGGACCAAGAGGAGATGAAATTCCTAAGATTGGACCAAAAGGAGACGAACGCCTTAGATTCGACCAAGAGGAGACGAACTTCCAAAGATTGGACCAAAAGGAGACGAAGTCCTTAGATTGGACCAAGAGGCGACGAACATCCTAAGATTGGACCAAAAGGAGACGAACTCCTTAGATTGGACGAAGAGGAGACGAACTTGGTCAGATTGGAACGAAAAGCAGACGAACTCCTTAGATTGGACCAAGAGAAGACAAACTCCTTAGATTGGTCTGAGAGGAGACGAACTCCTTAGATTGGATCAAGAGCAGACGAACATACAAAGATTTGGTCAAAAAGAGACGAACTTCCTAGATTGGACCAACAGGAGACGAACTTCCAATGATTGGACCAAAAGGTGACGAACTCCTTAGTTTGGACCAGGAGATGACGAACTTGGTTAGATTAGACCAAAGGGAGACGAACTCCCAAGATTGGACCAAGAGGAGACATACTCCATAGATTGGATCAAGAGAAGGCGAACTGCCAAAGATTTGATCAAAATAGACGAACTCCCTAGATTGGACCAACAGGAGACGAACTTCCAATGATTGGACCAAAAGGAGACGAACTCCTTAGATTGGACCTAAAGGCGACGAACATCCTAAGATTGAACGAAAAAGAGACGAACCCCTTAGATTGTACCAAGAGGAGACGAACTTGCAAAAATTGTACGAAAGGGAGACGAACCCCTTAGATTGGTCCAAGAGGAGACGAACTTCCTAAGATTGGACCAAAAGTAGTCGAACTCCGTAGATTGGACCAAGACGAGACGAACTTCCTAAGATTGGACCAAAAAGAGATGAACTCCTTAGATTGGACCAAGAGGAGACGAACTTGGTTAGATTGGACCAAAAGGAGAGGAACTCGTTAGATTGGACCAAGAGGAGACGAACTTCTAAAGATTGGACCAAAAGGAGACGAACTTCTTAGATTGGACCAAGAGGAGAGGAACTTCCAAAGATTGGACCAAAATGAGACGAACTCCTTAGATTGGACCAAGAGGAGACGAAATTCCTAAGATTGGACCAAAAGGAGAGGAACTCCTTAGATTGGACAAGAGGAGATGAACTTCCTAGATTGGACCAAGAGGAGACGAACTTGGTTAGATTGGACAAAAAGGAGAGGAACTCCTTAGATTGGACCAAGAGGAAACGAACTTCTAAAGATTGGACCAAAAGGAGATGAACTCCTTAGATTGGACCAAGAGGAGAGGAACTTCCAAAGATTGGACCAAAATGAGACGAACTCCTTAGATTGGACCAAGAGGAGACGAAATTCCTAAGATTGGACCAAAAGGAGACGAAC
>JAGKPW010001152.1:0-19282 GCA_019926035.1 Melaleuca alternifolia
CTCTTGGTCCAATCTCAGGTGTTTGTCGCCTCTTGGTCTAATCTAAAGAGTTTGTCTCATCTTTGTCCAATCTAAGGGAGTTCGTCCTCTCTTGGTCCAATCTAAGGAGTTCGTCTGCTCTTTGTCCCATCTAAGAAGTTCGTCTCGTCAGTTTGTCTCCTCTTGGTCCAATCTAAGGAGTTTGTCTCCTCTTTGTCCTATATAAGGGAGTTCGTCCTCTCTTAGTCCAATCAAAGGAGTTCGTCTCCTCTTGTTCCAATCTGTGGGACTTCGTCGCCTCTTGGTCCAATCTAAAGAGTTCGTCTCCTCTTTGTGCTATCTAAGAGAGTTCGTCCTCTCTTGGTCCAATCTAAGGGACTTCGTCGCCTCTTGGTCCAACATAAGGAGTTCCTCTCCTCTTTGTCCAATCTGAGTGAGTTCATCTCCTCTTGGTCCAATCTAAGGAGTTCATCTCCTCTTTGTCCTATATAAGGGAGTTCGTCTCCTCTTGGTCCAATCTAAGGAGTTCGTCTCCTCTTGCTCCAATCTAAGGAGTTCGTGTCCTCTTGGTCAAATCTAAGGAGTTCGTCTCATCTTTGACCAATCTTAGTGAGTTCGTCCCCTCTTGGTCCAATCTAAGGGAGTTCCTTGCCTCTTGGTCCAATCTAAGGAGTTCCTATCCTCTTTGTCCAATCTAAGTGAGTTCGTCTCCTCTTGGTCCAATCTAAGGAATTCGTATCCTCTTAGTCCTATATAAGGGAGTTGATCTCCTCTTGGTCCAATCTAAGGGAGTTCGTCTCCTCTTTGTTCAATCTAAGGGAGTTCGTCTCCTCTTGGTCCAATCTAATGAGTTCGTCTCCTCTTCGTCCAATCTGTGGGAGTTCATCGCCTCTTGGTCCATTCTATAGAGTTCGTCTCCTCTTTGTCCAATCTAAGGGACTTCGTCCTCTCTTGGTCCAATCTAAGGAGCTCGTCTCCTCTTGGACTTATCTAAGGAGTTCGTCTCCTCTTTGTCCAATCTAAGTAAGTTCGTCCCCTCTTGGTCCAATCTAAGGGAGTTCGTCTCCTCTTTGTCCAATCTAAGGGAGTTCGTTTATGCTTGGCCCAATCTAAGGGAGTTCGTCGCCTCTTGGTCCAATCTAATGAGTTCGTCTCCTCTTGGTCCAATCTGTGGGAGTTCATTGCCTTTTGGTCCATTCTAAAGAGTTCGTCTCCTCTTTGTCCAATCTAAGGGACTTCGTCCTCTCTTGGTCCAATCTAAGGAGCTCGTCTCCTCTTGGACTTATCTAAGGAGTTCGTCTCCTCTTTGTCCAATCTAAGTAAGTTCGTCCCCTCTTGGTCCAATCTAAGGGAGTTCGTCTCCTCTTTGTCCAATCTAAGGGAGTTCGTTTACGCTTGGCCCAATCTAAGGGAGTTCGTCGCCTCTTGGTCCAATCTAAGGAATTCCTCTCCTCTTTGCCCAATCTAAGTGAGTTCGTCTCCTCTTGGTCCAATCTAAGGAGTTCGTCTCCTCTTTGTCCTATATAAGGGAGTTCGTCTCCAATTGGTCCAATCTAAGGAGATCATCTCCTCTTGGTCCAATCTAAGGAGTTCGTCTCCTCTTTGTCCAATCTAACTGAGTTCGTCCCCTCTTGCTCCAATCTAAGGAGTTCGTCTCCTCTTTCTCCAATCTAACTGAATTCGTCTCCTCTTGGTCCAATCTAAGGTGTTTGTCTCCTCTTTGTCCTATATAGGGGAGTTCGTCTCCTCTTGATCCAATCTAAGGAGTTCGTCTTCTCTTGGATCAATCTGAGGAGTTCGACTCCTTTTTGTCCAATGTAAGTGAGTTTGTCTCTTTTTGGTCCAATCTGAAGAGTTCGTCTCCTCTTTGTCCAATCTAAGGGAGTTCGTCTCCTCGTGGTCCAATCTAATGAGTTCGTTTCCTATTGGTCCAATCTGTACGTGTTCGTCGCCTCGTGGTCCAATCTAAAGAGTTCGCCTCCTCTTTGTCCAACTAAGGGAGTTCGTCCTCTCTTGGTCCAATCTAAGGAGTTCGTTTCCTCTTTGTCCAATCTAAGTGAGTTCGTCTCCTCTTGGTCCAATCTGAAGAATTCATCTCCTCTTTGTCCAATCTAAGAGAGTTCGTCTCCTCTTGGTCCAATCTAATGTGTTCGTTTCCTATTGGTCCAATATGTAGGTGTTCGTCGCCTCTTGGTCCAATCTAAAGAGTTCGTCTCCTCTTTGTCCTATCTAAGGGAGTTCGTCCTCTCTTGGTCCAATCTAAGGAGTTCGTCTCCTCTTGGTCCAATCTAAGGAGTTCGTCTCCTTTTGGTCCAATCTAAGGAGTTCGTCTCGTCTTTGTCCTATATAAGGGAGTTCGTCCTCTCTTGGTCCAATCTAAGGAGTTCGTCTCCTCTTTGTCCAATCGAAGTGAGTTCGTCCCCTCTTGCTTAAGTCTAAGGGAGTTCGTCGCCTCTTGGTCAAATCTAAAGAGTTCGTCTCCTTTTTCTTCAATCTAAGGGAGTTCGTCTCCTCTTGGTCCAATCTAATGAGTTCGTCTCCTCTTGGTCCAATCTGTGGGAGTTCGTCGCCTCTTGGTCCATTCTAAAGAGTTCGTCTCCTCTTTGACCAATGTAAGGGAGTTCGTTTCCTCTTGGTCCAATCTTAGGAGTTCGTTTCCTCTTAGACCAATCTAAGGAGTTCGTTTCCTCTTTGTCCAATATGATTGAGTTCGTCCCCTCTTGCTCCAATCTAAGGAGTTCGTCTCCTCTTTGTCCAATCTAAGGGAGTTTTTTTTTTTGGTAAATATAAGTAGTATAATAGATTTTACCATGCAAAGCTGTACAAGGCATATGAACTTGGTACCACAAAACTTACACTCAACACTACTAAAATGGGTGTGAGTGTAAGGGTACCAAGAAAACAAAAGTACATCCAAAGAAAGGACGTCTAAGTACATGACACCTTGAAAGATGAGAAGGCCTAAACAATGGCCAGCAAAGCCCAAATGAAGGCTAAAATACAATAAAAGATCTAACATCTAAATGTACTAAGAAGAGCAAAAACATCAAGAGAAGATGGAGGGGTCAATCTGCCACTTTTGCTGGATCCTCCTATTACGGGGAGAATCCACAACTTGCTGGAAAGATGTGGCTCTATCTCTAACCATCATAATGAGCTCCGTCTTCATGGCTGGAATAAAGATATCACGATTACGGAATAAGGCATCATTCCGTGTCCTCCAAATAATATGGCATAAGGCACCCAAGGAAAATCTAGCAATGCACTAGTAGAAGGGATTACCAGATATACATCTGGTAGCCCAATCAAGCGTCTTAAGCCACAAACCATGCCTCCATGATAGATTACAATTCTCAGCCCAAAAGGATGCAAGTCGCGTAGTGACACAACATCCAAAATAAAGATGATCTATCGAATCCGGTCTAGAGCGACAGAAAACACAAGATCCATCCACTGTTCTTCCACAGGATAACAGGAATACCTGGGTGGGTAGCCTGTTACGTGTCATAATCCATAGATGGAACTGATGTCTAGGAATGATAATTTTGTCCCACACGAATGAGTGCCATGGTACCCTCCGGCCCGAAGGACGAACAATACTCCATGCCGACACCACCAAGAAAGTGCCCGAAGGATCCCCCAACCATCGAAAGGAATCCTGCTGATCAGTCAATGTAGGAAGTGGTCCTAGCTCATGTAGAAGTGTATGATCACATCCTCTAGCCACAAAAAGATCAGCCAAACTGGCTTTACTAGATAAACCGGACCGATAGATGTCCCGGTTAGAATAAAAAGTATGAAGTGGACCACCATCATGCCAATGGTTGAACCATAAAGATATAGATCGTCCATCTCCTATGCCCCATCGAAACAAGTGCCTAAACTCCTGTCCAAGTCCTATGATCCTCTTCCAAGCCCATGAACAAAAAGTGGGTGGCTTCACCACCCAAAAACTCTGTCTACTAAGGAAATTGGAGTGAATCCATTTGCACCACAAAGACTCCTTATCCGAGAAAAGGACCCAAATATGCTTCATCATGGCCGCCTTGTTACTCTCCCTAAGACGTCGTATACCAAGGCCCCCCTCATCCTTGGGGAGACAAACATCTACCCAAGCTACTTTGGCACCCCCAGGCCAAGATCAGGGCCTTTCCAAAGGAATTGCTTGAGTATGCGCTCAATCCTCTCTATGACTGAACATGGCAGTATAAACAAACCAGACTAGTAAACCTGAATGGCATGGAGAACTGACCTGACAAGCTGTAGTCGCCCCGCGAATGATAGGAATCTCTGGGTCCACACCTGGGCGCGTCTCGTAATCCTATTAACCAAGAAGACACAATCTGCCTTCCCTAGTCTACCGGTTATCACCGGGATACCTAGGTACCGGAATGGGAGTGTTCCAATCCTGAATCCAAGAAGATCAACAATAGAGGCCCGGAGATCCTCCGTACCACCTAAAATGTAAACCTCGCCCTTATCCAAGTTAGGCTCCAATCTCGACCAGTCCGAGAAAGTAGTGAATGATGTCTTCATGAGCTCAACTGACCCCACATCCGCCTCACTAAAAAGTAGCACATCATCCAAGAAGAATAGGTGGGTCAACCCTGTAGGCCTGCATCTCCAATAGAACTTATAACCTGATCGGCTAGTCTGTCTCTTAATAATCCCTGAGAACACCTCCATAATCAGAGTGAAAAGATATGGGGAAATAGGGTCTCCTTGTCTCAGGCCTCTGGAGCTTGAAAAGAATCCCTACAACTCCCCATTGATCGAGATGGAGAACTTAGGAGTTCTCACACAAGACATAATCAATCTGATCAAACCAATCGGGAATCCAAAAGCAATCAACGTGGACTCCAAGAAATCCCAATCAACAGTGTCATAAGCCTTCCTAAAGTCCACTTTCATGGCACACTTCGGAGAGTATGGCACATGATGGAAATCACAAAATAACTCCTAGGCTAGCATAATATTATCACTAATACGCCGACCTTTAACAAAGGCATTCTGAGATGGACTGATGATCGATGGAAGAACTGATGCCACTCGATTAGCTAGCAACTTCATAATACACTTGTAAATAGTGTTACAGCATGCAATAGGTCTATAATCATTCACAGATGATGCGTTAGGGACCTTAGGAACCAGGGTTATGATGGTAGTATTCAACTGACGAAGCATGCACCCAGAGTTCAGAAAATCCATAATAGCTGTAGTGACTAACGGCCCAACAATATCCCAAGACTGTCTAAAGAACTCAACGGTAAACCCATCTGGACCCGGGGCTTTTCCGGGGGCAAGAGAGAATAGAGTATTATGTATCTCTAGATTAGTAAAAGGACAAGATACGCAACGTACCTGGCTATCCTCTAATGTGTGACTGAGGATCACCCTAATATCGTCGTGGGATGATCGCAACCGAGGTCCAGAGGAGAAGAGACCTTCGTAATGGGATACAAAGACGTTCCCAATCAGGGGATGTCACCTGGGTACCAGAATCATCTACCACCGAGATAATTCTATTACTGAGCTGCTTGTTCTTCACCGACTGATGAAAGAATTTGGTGTTCAAGTCCCCTTCTTTCAACCACCGAATGCGAGACTTCTGCCTATAGAAAGCCTCCTCTTGTAGGCGGAGAGTAGAGAACACCTCTATTGCATCCCTCTCCTCCTGAGCCTTAGCCGTACTAAACGGGTCTTCCAATAAGGCTTCTTGAACCATACTAAGTCGTTGTCTGGCTTCCCTCGTACGGTTCGAAATATCAGAGAAGGAATCCCTATTAAATTGCTTCAACCGAGCCTTCAACAATTTGAGCTTGGTGCATAGTTGAAACATAAGTGTACCACCAATACAAGTGTCCCAGACTTGGGAGACCAAGTCCAAAAATTCAGGGTTCATCATCCAAAAGTTAAAAAACTTAAAAGGTCTACGAACCTGAACGTCTGGCACAACACGAACAATCATGGGAGAATGATCAGAAATACCCGGAGTAAGGAAATTTGCTTCAGAGAAAGAGAACACTGAGCTCTACTCCTGGTTCACCAAAACTCTGTCTATCTTCCTCTGAATTCTGGCCAAACCCTGATAAGATGACCAAGTAAATCTACACCCGACATACCTCAGATCATCCAACTCAGCCCTGGACAAATAATCATGCAGATCATCATCTGATCCAAGCCATCTACGAGATCCCCCAAGTCTATCAGATGAGAACCGAATGGCATTAAAGTCCCCTGCCACTATCCAAGGAATTTCGCTATTAGTTATGCCCCTCCGAACCAGATCTTCCCATAGACTCCTCCTCCCAACAGGAGTATGTGCACCATACACAATAGATACTGCAAAAGATGACCCTGAAGATAGCCATCTAAGTTGGCCATGGATGGCCTGAGAGGAGCTATCTAACAATAAGAACTCCACTACACTGGGATTCCACCCAATCCAAATTCTTCCATGATCAGAGTGGTTATAATTAGCCATCCACAGCCACCCTGGTATCAAACTAGCAGAAATATCCAGAAAAGCTGACTTTGAAGCATGAGTCTCCAAAATGCCAATGCAACATAAATTGTTGCTCCTAGCCAAATGTCGAACCTCAGCCTGCCTCAACGAACCTACAACACCCCTAATATTCCATACTCCCATAAACATATATACAAGAGATAAGAAAAGGAAACACCTACCAGGTCCTGGTCTGAAGACCAGACCTCGTCAAAACTCCAACTGGGGGGGTTGGTGAAGGGTGAGGAGGAGAGGTCTGAGTACCCTCTCCATCTGAGTCACTCTTATCCTCATCAGAAGAAGTATCGTCTCCAACCTGTCCATCCTTGGTCACCATACCCGGGCCATGGGTAGATTCAAGAGGGGAGGAAGTCTCACCCTGAATAGCCAATCCTCCAGGCCGAGTAGCCTTCAAGGAATCATCCTTAGAACTATTACACTTGTCCTTCTTCCCTTTTTTCTTCTTGTCTTTCTTTCTCTTCTTCTTCTTATCTTTAACCCTCTCCCAGCCTTCCTCTCCCTGGTCACCATCAACTTCTTCATCCAACTCATCAAAGAAGAAAAGAGTGGCTTGTGCAGCTCTTCCGAGTCGAAGCTGTTGGACCTGGGCATGCTGGATCGTCGGATTGAGCTTAGGGGTGGGCTGAGCCACCAGAACGTGTTGGCCGGGCATCCAAATGAACCGGAATAGACGACCTAAGTGGTCTTTTAGCATTTACCTCCACACACACTCGAGCAAACGAGATCATCTTCTTCATTTCCGTTTGGCTATCCACATAGAGTGGTTTGCCCAACTTACTTGCTAGAGTACCAATGCTTAATGGAGACCGAAGGGAGTAAGGTAGGTTCCTTAATCTAATTCAAATAGGGACGGTGTCATGTTGTCCCTTCTTAAGCTCCATAAGTGGTTGCCATTGTTGTAGGATCAATGGGACTTTAGCCAACATAATATGCCCCCTATCAAGCACTTGCCTCCTAAATTCCGAATCCGGAATGTGAAAGAAATAGAAACCATCGTCATTAGCCATGACATCATTCAAATGACCCCCCCCCCCCAAGTCTTCCTAAGAATAGCCTCCGTAAGTTTGAAGGGGAGCCTTTTCCCCACAAAGTAGCCTACCAGACAATCCTTCCACATAGCATCACATGCCACAATCATTTCATCAGAGACGACTACCTCCTCATCATCATCAATCAAAGAAAGGAAATGGGGAAGAGAGTAACCTTTTGTGGCTGCTCGAGCCACATTAGCCCATGATCGAGCTTGTTGGTTAGGTTGACCGGTCGAACCTTTTGAGTTACCCGAATGGAGCATTCCTCCACCCTTGTGTACAGCCGCCGTCAGTCCCGATGAACTAGTGCCGCCCTCTTTGAGCGGTCTCTTTTGTTCTGCCTTCCTACTCCTTGAGCAGCCTCTTCTGTCCGCATCGGGGACTTTACAACCCACATTACTCACATCCACCACCCGGGCCTCAACCACACGACTGCCATCTTCACCTATTTCAAATCCTTCTCTTCGGGTGAGCAAATCAGCCATTCAACAAATCACAAAGCAGCCAGAAAAACCATAGGACCCCAAACAAACAGCCCAAGAACAAGAATTAGCTGGGGACCAAAACAGGAACTAAGATTTGGATATGTTATAGAGTAGAAGGTGCTTAGAATATCCTCCAAATTTCAGCTTCAAAGGCCACCTGCAACAGCTTGTGAAGACAGCAAACCAGACACACCAGAAAATTCGGAACAGCTGGAGCAGTGCAGCTTCAAACTCCAATTACGAGCAAAGTAGGAAGACCCATTAAAATTACTTTGGTGGAGTTGTATATAAGGTAGAAACGTAGCGCCCCACCAAAAATCAGCTCCAAACAATGTCCAGAACTCCCAGAATCAGCCTAGAATAGACCAGCCACAACCCAGAAATTCGTAATCAACAAAAACCCAGAAAAAGAGTTAGAGAAAAAACCAGGGGCTGATTTTTGTATATGTTGTAGGGCATGTGGAGCTTAGTCTCTCCACAAAAAATCAGCTCAAACCAATGGCTGGAACTCCCAAAATCGACCACGAACAGCCCGCCCTCAACCCAGAAAACGCAAAAGGGATCTGCAATTTCGTGAGTTGCTTCTGGCTGGATGAAGAAGAATCAGAGGAATTCCTTTTATGGGGATGTATACCATTGGAAGACTAATGCTTCCTCCAAATTGCATCCCGTTCCGATAACCGGAGGAAAAGAGATCGAAGACATCTCCAATGGAACAGCAGAAAACGCACTCCAGCAGAAACCCTACACCAAAAAGGCCATAACTTTTTGTCGGGATCGAATCCTGGAACGCTGTTTGGAGGGGTTTTAGATCGGGTAGGGAAGTATTATCCCTCCCAAAATCAGCTCATTCCGATCACCGAAGCTCCAGGAATCAGCAAATCTTTCTTCCAGCCAGCAGAGTAGCTCGAGTGAACAGCACTCGCGGAATCGAGAGCATATGTCCGTACACTACGGACAAGCTTGGCGCGCGCAAAACAATCTCCAAATCTATCCAATCTAGGAGAATTCGTCTCCTCTTGGTCCAATCTAAGGGAGTTCGTCGCCACTTGGTCCAATCTAAGGAGTTTCTCTCCTCTTTGTCCAATCCGAGTGAGTTCGTCTCCTCTTGGTCCAATCTAAGGAGTTCGTCTCCTCTTTGTCCTATATAAGGGAGTTCGTCTCCTCCTGGTCCAATCTAAGGAGTTCGCCTCCTCAGTTCGTCTCCTCTTGGTCCAATCTAAAGAGTTCGTCTCCTTTTTGACCAATCTAAGTGAGTTCGTCCCCTCTCTGTCCAATCTAAGGGAGTTCATCGCCTCTTGGTCCAATCTAAGGAGGTCCTCTCCTCTTTGGTAAGGGAGTTCGTCTCCTCTTGGTCCAATCTAAGGAGTTTGTCTCCTCTTTGTCCGATATAAGGGAGTTCGTCCTCTCTTGGTCCAATCTAAGGAGTTCTTCTCCTCTTGGACCAATCTAAGGAGTTCGTGTCATCTTTGTCCAAT
Organism: Melaleuca alternifolia; assembly: GCA_019926035.1. Taxonomy (NCBI): domain Eukaryota; kingdom Viridiplantae; phylum Streptophyta; class Magnoliopsida; order Myrtales; family Myrtaceae; genus Melaleuca; species Melaleuca alternifolia. Next base: position 9,500 of record JAGKPW010001152.1, read on the forward strand.
CTAAGTGAGTTTGTCCCCTCTTGGTCCATTCTAATGAGTTCGTCTCCTCTTGGTCCAATCTGTGGGAGTTCGTCGCCTCTTGGTCCATTCTAAAGAGTTCGTCTCCTCTTTGACCAATCTAAGGCAGTTAGTCTCCTCTTGGTCCAATCTAAGGAGTTCGTCTCCTCTTGGACAAATCTAAGGAGTTCGTCTCCTCTTGTGCATTCTAAATGAGTTCATCCCCTCTTGCTCCAATCTAAGGAGTTTGTCTCCTCTTCGTCCAATCTAAGGGAGTTCGTGTTCTCTTTGTCCAATCTAAGCGAGTTCGTCTCCTCTTGGTCCAATCTAAGGGAGTTCGTCGCCTCTTGGTCCAATCTAACGAGTTTCTCTCCTCTTTGTCCAATCTGAGTGAGTTGGTCTCCTCTTGGTCCAATCTAAGGAATTCGTTTCCTCTTTGTCCTATATCAGGGAGTTCGTCTCCTCCTGGTCCAATCTAAGGAGTTCGCCTCCTCAATTCGTCTCCAGTTGGTCCAATCTAAGGAGTTCGTCTCGTTTTTGACCAATCTAAGTAAGTTCGTGCCCTCTCGGTCCAATCTAGGGGAGTTCGTCGCCTCTTGGTCCAATCTAAGGCGGTCCTCTCCTCTTTGTCCAATCTAAGTGAGTTCGTCTCCTCTTGGTCCAATCTAAGGAGTTCGTCTCCTCTTTGTCCTATATAAGGGACTTCGTCTCATCTTAGTCCAATCTAAGGAGTTCGTCTCCTCTTGGTCCAATCTAAGAAGTTTGTCTCCTCTTTGTCCTATATAAGGGAGTTCGTCCTCTCTTGGTCCAATCTAAGGAGTTTTTCTCCTCTTGGACCAATCTAAGGAGTTCGTCTCATCTTTCCCCAATCTAAGTGAGTTTGTCCCCTCTTGGTCCAATCTAATGAGTTCGTCTCCTCTTGGTCCAATCTGTGGGAGTTCGTCGCCTCTTGGTCCATTCTAAAGAGTTCGTCCCCTCTTTGACCAATCTAAGGGAGTTAGTCTCCTCTTGGTCCAATCTAACGAGTTCGTCTCCTCTTGGACAAATCTAAGGAGTTCGTCTCCTCTTTGTGCATTCTAAATGAGTTCGTCCCTTCTTGCTCCAATCTAAGTAGTTCGTCTCCTCTTTGTCCAATCTAAGGGTGTTCGTGTTCTCTTTGTCCAATCTAAGCAAGTTCGTCTCCTCTTGGTCCAATGTAAGGGAGTTTGTCGCCTCTTGGTCCAATCTAAGGAGTTTCTCTCCTCTTTGTCCAATCTGAGAGAGTTCGTCTCCTCTTGGTCCAATATAAGGAGTTCTTCTCCTCTTTGTCCTATATAAGGGAGTTCGTCTCATCCTTGTCCAATCTAAGGAGTTCGCCTCCTCAGTTCGTCTCATCTTGGTCCAATCTAAGGAGTTCGTCTCCTCTTTGTCCTATATAAGGGAGTTCGTCTCCTCCTGGTCCAATCTAAGGAGTACGCCTCCTCAGTTCGTCTCCTCTTGGTCCAATCTAAGCAGTTCGTCTCCTTTTTGACCAATCTAATTGAGTTCGTCCCCTTTCGGTCCAATCTAAGCGAGTTCGTCGCCTATTGGTCCTATCTAAGGAGGTCCTCTCCTCTTTGTCCAATTTAAGTGAGTTCGACTTCTCTTGGTCCAATCTAAGGAGTTCGTCCCCTCTTTGTCCTATATAAGGGAGTTCGTCTCCTCTTGGTCCAATTTAAGGAGTTCGACTCCTCTTGGTCCAATCTAAGGAGTTTGTCTCCTCTTTGTCCGATATGAGGGAGTTCGTCCTCTCTTGGTACAAATCTAAGGAGTTCTTCTCCTCTTGGACCAATTTAAGGAGTTCGTCTCATCTTTGTCCAATCTAAGTGAGTTTGTCCCCTCTTGGTCCATTCTAATGAGTTCGTCTCCTCTTGGTCCAATCTGTGGGAGTTCGTCGCCTCTTGGTCCATTCTAAAGAGTTCGTCTCCTCTTTGACCAATCTAAGGCAGTTAGTCTCCTCTTGGTCCAATCTAAGGAGTTCGTCTCCTCTTGGACAAATCTAAGGAGTTCGTCTCCTCTTGTGCATTCTAAATGAGTTCATCCCCTCTTGCTCCAATCTAAGGAGTTTGTCTCCTCTTCGTCCAATCTAAGGGAGTTCGTGTTCTCTTTGTCCAATCTAAGCGAGTTCGTCTCCTCTTGGTCCAATCTAAGGGAGTTCGTCGCCTCTTGGTCCAATCCAAGGAGTTGGTCTCCTCTTGGTCCAATCTAAGGAATTCGTTTCCTCTTTGTCCTATATCAGGGATTTCGTCTCCTCCTGGTCCAATCTAAGGAGTTCGCCTCCTCAGTTCGTCTCCACTTGGTCCAATCTAAGGAGTTCGTCTCGTTTTTGACCAATCTAAGTGAGTTCGTGCCCTCTCGGTCCAATCTAAGGGAGTTCGTCGCCTCTTGGTCCAATCTAAGGCGGTCCTCTCCTCTTTGTCCAATCTAAGTGAGTTCGTCTCCTCTTGGTCCAAAGGAGTTCGTTCCTAAGGAGTTCGTCTCCTCTTGGTCCTAATCTAGGAGTTCGTCTCCTCTTGGTCCAATCTAAGGAGTTCGTCTCCTCTTTGTCCTATATAAAGGAGTTCGTCCTCTCTTGGAGCAATCTAAGGAGTTTTTCTCCTCTTGGACCAATCTAAGGAGTTCGTCTCATCTTTTCCCAATCTAAGTGAGTTTGTCCCCTCTTGGTCCAATCTAATGAGTTCGTCTCCTCTTGGTCCAATCTGTGGGAGTTCGTCGCCTCTTGGTCCATTCTAAAGAGTTCGTCTCCTCTTTGACCAATCTAAGTCAGTTAGTCTCCTCTTGGTCCAATCTAAGGAGTTCGACTCCTCTTGGACAAATCTAAGGAGTTCGTCTCCTCTTTGTGCATTCTAAATGAGTTCGTCCCCTCTTGCTCCAATCTAAGGAGTTCGTCTCCTCTTTGTCCAATCTAAGGGAGTTCAAGTTCTCTTTGTCCAGTCTAAGCAAGTTCGTCACCTCTTGGTCCAATCTATGGGAGTTTGTCCCCTCTTGGTCCAATCTAAGGAGTTTCTCTCCTCTTTATCCAATCTGAGTGAGTTTAACTCCTCTTGGTCCATTCTAAGGAGTTCTTCTCCTCTTTGTCCTATATAAGGGAGTTCGTCTCAACCTTGTCCAATCTAAGGAGTTCGCCTCCTCAGTGCGTCTCCTCTTGGTCCAATCTAAGGAGTTCGTCTCTTCTTTGTCCAATCTAAGGAGTTCGTCTCCTCTTTGTCCTATATAAGGGAGTTCATCTCCTCCTGGTCCAATCTAAGGAGTTCGTCTCCTCAGTTCGTCTCCTCTTGGTCCAATCTGAGGAGTTCGTCTCCTCTTCGTCCAATCTAAGGGAGTTCGTGTTCTCTTTGTCCAATCTAAGCGAGTTCGTCTCCTCTTGGTCCAATCTAAGGGAGTTCGTCGCCTCTTGGTCCAATCCAAGGAGTTTCTCTCCTTTTTGTCCAATATGAGTGAGTTCGTCTCCTCTTGGTCCAATCTAAGGAATTCGTTTCCTCTTTGTCCTATATCAGGGAGTTCGTCTCCTCCTGGTCCAATCTAAGGAGTTCGCCTCCTCAGTTCGTCTCCACTTGGTCCAATCTAAGGAGTTCGTCTCGTTTTTGACCAATCTAAGTGAGTTCGTGCCCTCTCGGTCCAATCTAAGGGAATTCGTCGCCTCTTGGTCCATTCTAAGGCGGTCCTCTCCTCTTTGTCCAATCTAAGTGAGTTCGTCTCCTCTTGGTCCATTCTAAGGAGTTCGTCTCCTCTTGGTCCAATCTAAGGAGTTCGTCCTCTTGGTCCAATCTAAGGAGTTCGTCTCCTCTTTGTCCTATATAAAGGAGTTCGTCCTCTCTTGGAGCAATCTAAGGAGTTTTTCTCCTCTTGGACCAATCTAAGGAGTTCGTCTCATCTTTCCCCAATCTAAGTGAGTTTGTCCCCTCTTGGTCCAATCTAATGAGTTCGTCTCCTCTTGGTCCAATCTGTGGGAGTTCGTCGCCTCTTGGTCCATTCTAAAGAGTTCGTCTCCTCTTTGACCAATCTAAGTCAGTTAGTCTCCTCTTGGTCCAATCTAAGGAGTTCGACTCCTCTTGGACAAATCTAAGGAGTTCGTCTCCTCTTTGTGCATTCTAAATGAGTTCGTCCCCTCTTGCTCCAATCTAAGGAGTTCGTCTCCTCTTTGTCCAATCTAAGGGAGTTCATGTTCTCTTTGTCCAGTCTAAGCAAGTTCGTCTCCTCTTGGTCCAATCTAAGGGAGTTTGTCCCCTCTTGGTCCAATCTAAGGAGTTTCTCTCCTCTTTATCCAATCTGAGTGAGTTCATCTCCTCTTGGTCCATTCTAAGGAGTTCTTCTCCTCTTTGTCCTATATAAGGGAGTTCGTCTCATCCTTGTCCAATCTAAGGAGTTTGCCTCCTCAGTTCGTCTCCTATTGGTCCAATCTAAGGAGTTCGTCTCTTCTTTGCCAATCTAAGGAGTTCGTCTCCTCTTTGTCCTATATAAGGGAGTTCATCTCCTCCTGGTCCAATCTAAGGAGTTCGTCTCCTCAGTTCGTCTCCTCTTGGTCCAATCTGAGGAGTTCGTCTCCTCTTCGTCCAATCTAAGGGAGTTCGTGTTCTCTTTGCCCAATCTAAGCGAGTTCATCTCCTCCTGGTCCAATCTAAGGAGTTCGTCTCCTCAGTTCGTCTCCTCTTGGTCCAATCTGAGGAGTTCGTCTCCTCTTCGTCCAATCTAAGGGAGTTCGTGTTCTCTTTGCCCAATCTAAGCGAGTTCGTCTCCTTTTTGACCAATCTAAGTGAGTTCGTCCCCTCTCGGTCCAATCTAAGGGAGTTCGTCGCCTCTTGGTCCAATCTAAGTGAGTTCGTCTTCTCTTGGTCCAATCTAACGAATTCGTCTCCTCTTGGACAAATCTAAGGAGTTCGTCTCCTCTTTGTGCATTATAAATGAGTTCGTCCCCTCTTGCTCCAATCTAAGGAGTTCCTCTCCTCTTTGTCCAATCTAAGGGTGTTCGTGTTCTCTTTGTCCAATCTAAGCAAGTTCGTCTCCTCTTTTTCCAATCTAAGGGAGTTTGACGCCTCTTGGTCCAATCTAAGGAGTTTCTCTCCTCTTTGTCCAATCTGAGAGAGTTCGCCTCCTCTTGGTCCAATCTAAGGAGTTCTTCTCCTCTTTGTCCTATATAAGGGAGTTCGTCTCATCCTTGTCCAATCTAAGGAGTTCGCCCTCCACCCCCGAAAACAGGAAAAAGAACAAAAAAAAAAAAAAAAAACGAGGGCCACCCTCAGTTCATCTCCTCTTGGTCCAATCTAAGGAGTTCGTCTCCTCTTTGTCCTATATAAGGGAGTTCGTCTCCTCCTGGTCCAATCTAAGGAGTACGCCTCCTCAATTCGTCTCCTATTGGTCCAATCTAAGCAGTTCGTCTCCTTTTTGACCAATCTAAGTGAGTTCGTCCTCTTTCGGTCGAATCTAAGGGAGTTCGTCGCCTCTTGGTCCAATCTAAGGAGGTCCTCTCCTCTTTGTGCAATCTAAGTGAGTTCGACTTCTCTTGGTCTAATCTAAGCAGTTCGTCCCCTCTTTGTCCTATATAAGGGAGTTCATCCTCTCTTGGTCTAATCTAAGGAGTTCTTCTCCTCTTGGACCAATATAAGGAGTTCGTCTCATCTTTGTCCAATCTAAGTGAGTTCGTCACCTCTTGGTCTAATCTAAGGAGTTCGTCTCCTCTTTGACCAATCTAAGGAGTTCGTCTCCTCGTTGACCAATCTAAGGAGTTCGTCTCCTCTTTGTCCAATCTAAGGAGTTTGGCCCTCTTTGTCCTATATGAGGGAGTTCGTCTCCTCTTTATCCAATCTAAGGAGTTCATCCCGTCTTGCTCCAATCTAAGGAGTTCGTCTCCTCTTTGTCCAATCAATGTGAGTTCGTCTCCTCTTGGTCCTCATTTAGGGGATTCTCGCCTCCTGTCCATTCTAAGGAGGTTTTCGCTTCCTCAGTTCGTCTCTTCTTGGTCCAATCTAAGGAGTTCGTCTCCTTTTTGACCAATCTAAGTGAGTTTGTCCCCTCTCGGTCCAATCTAAGGGAGTTCGTCGCCTCCTGGTGCAATCTAAGGGAGTTCGTCCCCTCTCGGTCCAATCTAAGGGAGTTCGTCGCCTCTTGGTCCAATCTAAGGAGGTCCTCTCTTCTTTGTCCAATCTAAGTGAGTTCGTCTTCTCTTGGTTCAATCTAAGGAGTTCGTCCCCTCTTGCTCCAATCTAAGGAGTTCGTCTCCTCTTCGTCCAATCTAAGGGAGTTCGTGTTCTCTTTGTCCAATCTAAGCGAGTTCGTCTCCTCTTGGTCCAATCTAAGGGAGTTCGTCGCCTCTTGGTCCAATCCAAGGAGTTTCTCTCCTCTTTGTCCAATCTGAGTGAGTTCGTCTCCTCTTGGTCCAATCTAAGGAATTCGTTTCCTCTTTGTCCTATATCAGGGAGTTCGTCTCCTCCTGGTCCAATCTAAGGAGTTCGCCTCCTCAATTCGTCTCCAGTTGGTCCAATCTAAGGAGTTCGTCTCGTTTTTGACCAATCTAAGTAAGTTCGTGCCCTCTCGGTCCAATCTAGGGGAGTTCGTCGCCTCTTGGTCCAATCTAAGGCGGTCCTCTCCTCTTTGTCCAATCTAAGTGAGTTCGTCTCCTCTTGGTCCATTCTAAGGAGTTCGTCTCCTCTTGGTCCAATCTAAGGAGTTCGTCTTCTCTTTGTCCAATATAAGGGATTTCGTCTCCTCTTGGACCAATCTAAGGGTTCTTCTCCTCTTGGACCAATCTAAGGAGTTCGTCTCATCCCTTGTCCTCTAAGGAGTTCGCCTCCTCAGTTCGTCTCCTCTTGGTCCACTCAAGGAGTTCGTCTCCTCTTTGTCCTATGATAAAGGGATTCGTCTCCAACCTGTCCAATCTAATGAGTTTTTCGCCTCCTCGTTCCGTCTCCTCTTTCCAATCTAAGGAGGTGTCGTCTCCTTTTTTTTGCCAATCTAATGAGTTTCGTCCCCTCTCGTCCATCAAGGATTCGTCCCTCTTGGTCCAATCTAAGGAGGTCCGCTCCTCTTTTGTCCCATCTAAGTGAGTTCGTCTCTCTTGGGTCCAATCTAACGAGTCCCGTCTCCTCCTCTTGACAAATCTTAAGGCTTCGTCTCCTCTTTGTGCATTCTAAATGAGTTCGTCCCTTCTTGCTCCAATCTAAGTAGTTCGTCTCCTCTTTGTCCAATCTAAGGGTGTTCGTGTTCTCTTTGTCCAATCTAAGCAAGTTCATCTTCTCTTGGTCCAATCTAAGGGGGTTTGTCGCCTCTTGGTCCAATCTAAGGAGTTTCTCTCCTCTTTGTCCAATCTGAGAGAGTTCGTCTCCTCTTGGTCCAATATAAGGAGTTCTTCTCCTCTTTGTCCTATATAAGGGAGTTCGTCTCATCCTTGTCCAATGTTAGGAGTTCGCCTCCTCAGTTCGTCTCCTCTTGGTCCAATCTAAGGGAGTTTGTCGCCTCTTGGTCCAATCTAAGGAGTTTCTCTCCTCTTTGTCCAATCTGAGAGAGTTCGCCTCCTCTTGGTCCAATCTAAGGAGTTCTTCTCCTCTTTGTCCTATATAAGGGAGTTCGTCTCATCCTTGTCCAATCTAAGGAGTTCGCCTCCTCAGTTCGTCTCCTCTTGGTCCAATCTAAGGAGTTCGTCTCCTCTTTGTCCTATATAAGGCAGTTCGTCTCCTCCTGGTCCAATCTAAGGAGTACGCCTCCTCAGTTCGTCTCCTCTTGGTCCAATCTAAGCAGTTCGTCTCCTTTTTGACCAATCTAATTGAGTTCGTCCCCTTTCGGTCCAATCTAAGCGAGTTCGTCGCCTATTGGTCCTATCTAAGGAGGTCCTCTCCTCTTTGTCCAATTTAAGTGAGTTCGACTTCTCTTGGTCCAATCTAAGGAGTTCGTCCCCTGCTTTGTCCCTATATAGGGAGTTTCGTCTCTCTTGGTCCATCTAAGGAGTTTCGTCTCCCCTTGGTCAATCTAAGAGTTTTTGTCTCCTCTTTGGCCGCTATAGGGAGTTCGTCCTCTCTGGTCCAATCTAGGAGTTTCTGCTCCTCCTGACCAATCTACGGAGTTTCCTGTCATCTATTCGTTGTCCCAATCTAAGTGAGTTGTCCCCTCTTGGTCCATTCTAATGAGTTCGTCTCCATTTGGTCCAATCCGTGGGAGTTCGTCGCCTCTTGGTCCATTCTAAAGAGTTTGTCTCTTCTTTGACCAATCTAAAGGAGTTAGTCTCCTCTTGGTCCAATCTAAGGACTTCGTCTCCTCTTGGACAAATCTAAGGAGTTCGTCTCCTCTTGTGCATTCTAAATGAGTTCATCCCCTCTTGCTCCAATCTAAGGAGTTTGTCTCCTCTTCGTCCAATCTAAGGGAGTTCGTGTTCTCTTGGTTCAATCTAAGGAGTTCGTCTCCTCTTGGTCCAATCTAAGGAGTTTGTCTCCTCTTTGTCCGATATGAGGGAGTTCGTCCTCTCTTGGTACAAATCTAAGGAGTTCTTCTCCTCTTGGACCAATTTAAGGAGTTCGTCTCATCTTTGTCCAATCTAAGTGAGTTTGTCCCTTCTTGGTCCATTCTAATGAGTTCGTCTCCCCTTGGTCCAATCTGTGGGAGTTCGTCGCCTCTTCGTCCATTCTGAAGAGTTCGTCTCCTCTTTGACAAATCTAAGGAGTTCGTCTCCTTTTGGACCAATCTATGGAGTTCGTCTCCTCTTGTGCATTCTAAATGAGTTCATCCCCTCTTGCTCCAATCTAAGGAGTTTGTCTCCTCTTCGTCCAATCTAAGGGAGTTCGTGTTCTCTTTGTCCAATCTAAGCGAGTTCGTCTCCTCTTGGTCCAATCTAAGGGAGTTCGTCGCCTCTTGGTCCAATCTAACGAGTTTCTCTCCTCTTTGTCCAATCTGAGTGAGTTGGTCTCCTCTTGGTCCAATCTAAGGAATTCGTTTCCTCTTTGTCCTATATAAGGGAGTTCGTCTCCTCCTGGTCCAATCTAAGGAGTTCGCCTCCCTCAGTTCGTCTCCTCTTGTCATCTAAGGAGTTCGTCTCGTTTTGACCAATTAGATTGAGTCCCGTGCCCTCTCGGTTTCCCATCTAGACGGAGTTCGTCTCATTTTGGTCCAATCTAAGGAGTTCGTCTCCTCTTTTTCCAATCTAAGCAATTCGTCTCCTTTTGGTCCAATCTTAGGAAGTTCGTCTCCTCTTGGTTCAATCTAAGGAGTTCGTTTCCTTTTGGTCCAATGCAAGGAGTTCGTCTCCTCTTTATCCAATCTAAGGAGTCTGTCTCCTTTTGGTCCAATCTTAGGAAGTTCGTCTCCTCTTGGTCCAATCTAAGGAGTTCTTCTCCTCTTTGTCCTATATAAGGGAGTTCGTCTCATCCTTGTCCAATCTAAGGAGTTCGCCTCCTCAATTCGTCTCCTCTTGGTCGAATCTAAGGAGTTCGTCTCCTCTTTGTCCTATATTAGGGAATTCTTCTCCTCCTAGTCCAATCTAAGGAGTTCGCCTCCTCTGTTCGTCTCCACTTGGTCCAATCTAAGGAGTTCGTCTCCTTTTTGACCAATCTAAGTGAGTTCGTCCCCTCTCTGTCCAATCTAAGGGAGTTCATCGCCTCTTGGTCCAATCTAAGGAGGTCCTCTCCTCTTTGTCCAGTCTAAGTGAGTTCGTCTTCTCTTGGTCCAATCTAACGAGTTCGTCTCCTCTTGGACAAATCTAAGGAGTTCGTCTCCTCTTTGTGCATTCTAAATGAGTTCGCCCCCTCTTGCTCCAATCTAAGGAGTTCGTCTCCTCTTTGTCCAATC